>CATIWR010049270.1:0-30569 GCA_949677035.1 Omphalea diandra | reverse complement strand
ATTATATAAGACCTCTTCAACTTATAGTGCATGGTGAATAAAAAGAAGATTAACACTCTTTAGCTATTATTACAGAGATTAAAATGACACAGAGATAATGACAATGCATTTATGATGGCTTATTACATCATAAGGATTGCTATGGATATGAAGGAAATTCTAAGAATAGAAGAGGAAATGATGATTACAACCTTTAATTCTCAACCAGTACCCACCAACGAATCCATTAATGAGAAGATGCTTATAAGCATGGGTATTCTCAAGAGGTAAGATAATGGGCTTAATAACCTCACTGATGAGGCCATGAAAGCTGCTGAAAAAGAGGATGAGGACTTAGAGAATGTTGCAAGAGTAGTTATTGAGGCAACAACTAAGATTAGAATAACATCAATACCAATGCCAACCTCTTCTACCCCTAAAACTCAAGGATCATCCATTTCAACATTTGAAGAGGAGTTTCTGCAAGAGTTGAGTATGCTTAATGCAATAGTGATCATATCAGAGAACAAGGTTACATCTTTGCAAACACAAGTAAACAAAAACAACATATAGATCAAGAATGTAAATCAAACATTGGATTAGGTAATTGAAGGTCTTAATATACATCTTAGCTCAAATTTGAAAGATGAGTGGAAAGATGATAGGGATTGTTACACTATGATCTAAGGGAATTTTTTACTCAATTAATCCTCTTCTTGTATAGACTGCGGAGTTTAGGAATATGAAGCTCTAACTGAATTGCTCCTCAATTTCCATATAAAAGTTGGTGAATAAAAGTAATATGTATAAACTCAGCGAGGGGATAAACTAATAAATAAAATATGTAATAGATTTTTTCATACTATTTATAAGTATATCAAATCTATTCTTAAATAATTAACAAAATAATAAAAATTTAGTAAACTGCAAATAAACATAATTTTCAAAATTCTTTTGAAAATCCATGAAAAATCATACTATATTTATCTTCTCTCACTTTACAAATCTCAATTTTAAAAAATTACATAATTTTGAACATTTGCATTTTATATATCTCAAAATATAATAATTAAAATCCATAATCAATTGTAAAGTTGAAATGCTGCAGATAACAATTCTAATAGACACTCTTGTATAAATCATACTGATCGAAGTTGACATCTCAGGTGCAAATAAAAATAAGTTGGTTACCTAAGATCAAAAGCTAACATCTTAAGTGCAATGATGATGTTAGCATCTAAAAAGCAAATATAAGTTAATCATATGTATGTGCAGAGCTACCCATAAAGGGTATGTGCAGAGCTACCAGTAAAGAGCAACCACCTGATATACGTCCCAAAGGCTACATGTATATCACACGCTACCACCAAAGACGATGATAATAATAATATCACTGATTATCATAGTGTTGATATGATAACCTTATATTATGAATGTATTTAAACTATTATTTTCATATAATAAAATATAAAATATCTTACTCTTTCATATAATAAAATATAAAATATCTTACTCTTTTCCAATTTTTATAAGACATAATCAAAAATAAATTTCTAATTTAAAATAATAATAGAACATACTTGTATTTAATAATTTCAAAGTATTCATTTATATTTTGAAATTATTATATTAATCTATATTTGAATTTCAATAGAAAATAATTTCATTTACAATATTCTTATTACAAAAATTATTCTACAACAATACAAATTACAAAACCATACATCGATATAATAAATTCAAAATCTATAATGTTATAAATATATCCATTTATCAAAACTTAGCATAAAAAAATCATTTATAAATAATTCAAAAAAGATTAAGATTGTTTAATCTAAAATTTGGCCAACATATATATTTTTCACTCACTCAGATTTAATATCAAGATAATAATTTCATAAAATAATTATGAAAAATGATCTTTGAATCAAAATATGTCCAAACTATACATGCATAATTAATATAAAACAAAATGCCTTTTTTAAAAGTTTATTAATTCACCTGGATGGTAGGGTTCCCTCCGGTTGCTAATTCGAATTCCAACAATTACTTTAGCAATTCACCCTATAATCATATAAAAATATAATATAGAAATATGTTCTACTTCCTTACTAGTTTTATCTATTTCTAATATTCTTTCTAATAAATCTATTTATTTTTCTCTCTAATTAAACTAGTTAATTCCACCGTGAATTTGGCAGAATCTCATCTATAATCTAAGCTAATTTTACTTATAAAATAAATTCAATTCCTATAATAAAACAAAATATTACAATACCCATTCAAGGCCTCCAACTATTTAATACAATCTCCACTCTAATGGCCCATAATTTTATTGAATTAAAATTAAATATCTAAAATCCTCAATTAGCATCATTACCTTTATCTTATCATAATCTTTCAAATCACATTCATGACCATTAATAATTCTTCCTTGATTAAAATTAAACCCTTACTTTCATAATATGCTTAAATTTTCTATATTCCTTAAAATTAGTTAAAAAATATAATTAACCTCAATTTATATACAATTAGCTTCAATTCTCCATCAATTAATTTACCTAATAATATTTCACATCCATATAATATATGTTCTAGAAATTAATCTCATATAACCACCAATTTTACATTTTAGGACTCGATTTATAATTATTAAAAAATCAATAAAATTCATAAAATTTTAGCGAGACCTTCAAAATTCAGAAGACTTGAATCGTTACAACTAAAATAATTAATAGGATTTTTTAGTATAAATTTTCGCTTGGGCCTATCGGTCCAACACACATGATGGCTAGAGCTTGCCGTTAGTGGCTGATGAAAAAATGGCAAAAGCCATCTTACAAGCTAGGAGTCCATAGGAATTGAAAATATCATTGTACAAGCTATCATTTATTTAGAATCTACTAAAAACTAAAGTTTGATCAAAATTTTGACCGACTATTTTGCTATTGTTTGACGTCCTTTTGAGGCAAATCAAGTGTCAATGAAAAACTTGTAAAGAGAGATTTTCATAAAAAGTTGAATCACCCAAAACAAAATTATTTTTGGAGAGATTTCACGATTTGAAATTCCTACTAATGTTACATTAAAACTACACCATTTTATCTCTTTTTTTGTTAGAGGTTGAGTTTGTGTGCTAGCAGTGCACTTCTCTCTCTATGTTACCTATAGGGATGCTTAGTGAGTAGTTGTGTTAAACTTTGTCTCACACTTTCCTTATCTATTTTCGCTTAAGCCAAAATGTTGTCATTTTAGCTTAATCCAAAACAAGTACACATTTTTTTTTAAAAAAATTTCATTTATTTTCTCTTTTATTGACAACAACAACAATTATAACAACAACAATAATAATAACAATAATAATAATCAAAATTATTCTAATTAAAATATTTAAATTTCATAAAATTAAATTCTTCATTTGTAATTAGATTAATTTTTATAAAATACATAAATTAACTTAAAAATGTATTCTCTTAAACATAAATATAATATCTTTACTTAATAAATTAATATTAAATTTACTTAATTCACATATTAAATCAATTATAATTAATTATTTTCATAACATAAATATTTCTCATAAATTAACTTAATCTCTCAAAATTAATAAAAATCTTCTCACATAAATAGCTTTCATAATTAATTGCACTAATATAAATCATATTACTCTAATAACATTATTTCTCTAAATTAAATTAACATAAATGATTTATATCTGTAACTTAATTTTTATAAGTTTCTTAAACCACAATAAACTTTATACTTGAATAAATTAATATGATAACTTTAATTCTTCAAATTCTTAAACATGTTTTCTTTACATAAAACTCATCTTAATATTAAATATCACTACAAACTTATTAAACTTAAGTCCTTAAGTATATAATATTTATGAAACATAATTTATTAAACTTAATCTATAATAAATAACACAATTTTAATTAAAATCATAATTTGTTTGATATAAAATCACTTCTCTTTAAAATATTAATATATCTATTAAAGTATTAAAATTCATAATCACATGTACTTAAATAAATTTAAAATCTACTTTAAAAATATTTTACTCTTCTTAAAATTAAATTAACCACAATATTAATTATATATACATATATCTAAAGATTTTTTTCTTAAAAACATCACTCTTGTATTATTTAGATATTCAAATTAAATTTAATCTAAAATTCAAATAGTATCATAAATAAATATTTTTCAACAACTCAAATATTTATAGATGTAGAAAAAATAAAATTTATAAATTTTTAGGGATTACAAGGATAATGAAGATGCCTCAAGTAACTCTCCATATGAACTGAACGTCAAAACTAATCCAATTCCTTAACCATCATACCTTCAAACATATCTCCTTGATTTTTTTTTTTATCTCTTTTACATCCTAAAATTTCTTTGTACTTAAAAACTTCTGTTGATGAATGGATAACATATCACTTTTGTGAAGCACTTAAGTTTCTTCTTTCATGCCTTATATTAGATTTTTGTATACCCTTTTTTTTTCTTACATTTATCTATGGTTGCCTCATGTTATTTTTAATTTATCTCTTCCCATCTTTTTGATGATGACAAAAAGGGGAGAGGCAAAAATATGGTGTGAGAGAATATAAGAACATGAGAAGAACATAAAGGAGAAACCTAAGAGATTAACTTGTATTGCCAAAAGGGGAGAGGCTCATCATATTATGTCTACTTGTAAATAAAAAAGGAGACATGATTTTAAAAGATAAAGGGAGAGATATGAAAAATCGAAACTTAAATTGAGTTGCATGTATAACAGCTTAGACCCAACTGTCCTGCATAACTTGCGAATAATGACCAAACCATGTAGCCTAAAATAGTTAACCTAGATTACTATAATAGTTGAGCCCTAATCTATATAAGTTGCTAACCTTTCATATCAACCTTCGATGTAAGATTTTTATATCTCTAAGCACCTCAAACTAATAACTTTAGGTGTAAAGCACCTCAAGTTGACTCCTCAGTTAGGGATATTACAGTCTCCCCTCCTTAGACTCATGACATCCTTATCATGACTTGACTTACAACTAAGCTCAGCTACTAAGCTACTAACTGTGCTTAATAGGATGTAGCCCTTAAGTACTGTGATTCACTATTACCTCGGGTGGCTCCACCTAATCTTTAGCCATAAGTAGCCCTTTTCTCATAGCCTCATTAACTCTACGTAAATTTTTGATGTAAGGTGGCTCTAGTACTAATTATAATAACTTGATATCAATTGTCCTGTATAACCTACAAATAATGGCCAAACTATACGACCTAAAATGATTAACCTAGGTTGTTGTAATAGTTGGGCCCAAGCCTATATAAATTTTTAACCTTTCTTATTAACTTTCTATGTAGGATTTTCATAATCCTTAAGCACCTTAAGCTAACACCTCAATATGTGAAACACCTTAAGCTAACACCTCTACGTGTGAAGCACCTTAAGTTAACACCTCAGTTGGGGATCTGCTTAATCGGGATGCAACCTTAGGTATTGTGGTTCGTTAGTGTCTTGTGCAGTTCCACCTCGTCTCTAACCATGAGTAGCCCTTTCTTCATAGGTCCACTAGCTCTATGCAAATTTTTGACCTGAGGTGGCTCTGATACCAATTGTAATAGTTTAGACCCAACTGTCCTATATAACTTGCAAATAATGGTTAAATCATGTAACCTAAAATGGTTAACCTAGGTTGTTGTAGTAGTTGAGCTCAAACTTATATAAGATGCTAATTTATTTGCTTAACTCTCAATGTGGTATTTCAATAATCTCTAAGCACCTTAAGCTAACACCTCTAAGTGTGAAACATCTCAAGTTGCCTCCTCAGTTAAGGATGTTACAACATGATTACTTAAAGCTTAGGATAAAAGGGAAGCAAAAGTAAAATTAAGAATAAGTTTGACTTAAAATTTGGATACATGTCTATATTATTTGTCATTATAAAAAAGAGAGAGGGGGGAAAGGGGAAATATTGAAATTTCTAGGTTGTAGTTCTTATATTGATGATTACAATAAATGGTTATGTAATCTAACTTTTATACAAAGATTTCAAGTTTCATCTTGTAGGCCTCTTATCTAGAATCCCAAGTATGTTTAAGTAGAGTTTGGAAGCTTCCTTAACATGTTAAAAGAGTAGAATTCAAGTGGCTAAGTGTTGGAGTCAAGTAAGTGATTTAAGCATTGCCAATGACAATAAATGTTATGTCAATGACCATTAAAAGCACAACAACGACCATTAGAGATCAACAATGACAATGGGAAAATCTCAATAGAACTAGCTAAATCTTTTGTAATTTCCAATGGTGGTGGAAGAATGTATCAATGAGCATGGAATTGAAACTAACAAGCATGGGTAGACTAGGACGAGTGTTAAAGCATATGCTTGATGAAACTCCAACGACTGAAGAAAGGATCTTAATAATGGTGATCAATATAAAAAGGCATGGGAAATCCTCGATGATTATTAAAAATTCTTGCTAGATGATGATAAAGAAGCTATACACAAATCTTTAATTTCATGAGTATTAAAAAGATTACAATGGTCATGGACCATCCTCCAATGAGCATTGGGTCATCTTAATGACAATGGACAAAGGACATTATGGTATCAATGAACATTGAAGTAAATTCTAAAGGGCATTAGTCATTTAACAACTATGGCAATCACTCTAGTAACCATTGGCATGTGTCTTAACTACTATATTGATAGGTTTGATAGTTTTCTCAATGTGAGCACTAGCTAGTTCTTGTTTCCACTATTATATAACGACTAAAACTTTCAAGATCAATAATATATATGTTCTGAGTGATTGTGAGACACTTTCTTGAGATTTTTAACCTTAAAAGAGGATTCAAAAGTGACTTAAAGTGACTTAAGTTCAATAATTTAAACTAAGCTTTTTTCATATGCATATGAGAGATTTCTTAAATAAAAAAAGATTATTGGCAAAGCTTCAACATTACATCAATCTCAACCCTCTCTCAAGCATATTGAGAAGTTTGTATTTATCACTTGTAAGTGAAGTACTTGATTGTTGAGAGTATTTCATTCTACAATTCTTGCAAACTTTTTGTGAGGATACCTTTGGGTTATAAATAACCTCTAAGACATATGCTTGTAAAAGGTTTAAGATAGTACCTATAAACTATCTTAAAAAGGGCTTAGTGCTTATAAACTATTTATAAAGTCTCTTGGGTGGTGCTCGATAAATCAATCTTGGAAAGGCTTAAGTTGTGTCTAGTTAAATTCACTTGTATAAAAGGATTTAGTAGCACTTGGAAAAATTTTGTTTAGTGGAACTCTCTGTTGAAGCCTAAAGGAGAAGACATATACTTAAGCTGAACTTCTATAAATCTTGGTGTATTAGTGATTAATCAATTCTTTCTATCTCTTAGTTGAAAAGTTTAACTTGCCATTTTTCTATTCAAACCCCCTTTCTAGTGCATCTTGAGACAACAATGTATTTTTAGGAAACGCCATTGAGCTGAATTTCCCGTCAACAACTTATGGAGGGCAACCAAAGTTTGGATGATAGTTGATACAAACATTTGTGGCTCAATGTAAACCTTTTTCTTGAAGCGGAGTAAGTATCTCTTACTATTTATTGATGATGTTTTGAGAATGATATGGGTGTTTTTTTTTGAAAGAAAATTAAAAGCCTTCAAGTACTTTAAAGAAATTTAAAATAGTTGTTAAAAAATAAAGTGGTTGTTATATCTTAACATTTCTTATTGCTTATGATGGATAATTCATATGAGTAGAATTCAATTTGTTTCATAGTAAGCTTATGACTACTTATACTCCTTAGCAAAATAGAGTTACAAAGAGCAAGGATAAAATAATCATTGAAATAGTAAAAAGTAGATACGATAAGTTCAAACTTTTCCTAAAAATTAGACCTAAATCTATTAAAAAAATAATCTAACACTATTTGATAAAAATTAAAGGAGGCTAAAAATGACCCAATCTAATATTGATCTATTACATCAAGAGATGGTTTGGACCCAATCTAATTCAAGGGTCAATTTGAATTGATCTAACCCTGACTTAACCTGTGATTGACACCATTGACCCAATTTAAATTACTTAAAATAATTAAAATTCATAATATTTTTTATTTTAAAAATCAATATTATGAGTAACTCGACTTAATCTAAAACCTAAAAAATGACCTTAGTTTGATTCGATTTGTATTCCAAATTGACTTAACTTGAACCTGTTTGATTCAACTCATTTTGCCACATTTAGCAAGAAGCATGTTAATAACAAAGGTTTTCCAAAAAAATTCTAGGTAGAAGCTATAATAGGGTTGCATATTTGCTAAACTGATTTCTAACACAAGTTATCAAATGGAAGACTCCTTACAAAAGCCTAACGTGGGAAGAAATTAAATGTAAGTCCTTTAAGAATTTTTGGTTCAATTGCATATGCATTTGTACCATCTAAGTTTAGGGGAAAAAAAGCTAAATGATAAGAGCACTAAATGCATTTTCATTAGCTATAGTGAAAAGACAAAAGTTATAAGTTATATGATCCTAACTGATAACCCTCAAATAATAGATAGTTTCTTAGGCAAAGGAAGGCATGAAGACTGAACAATGATATTATTCAGATGGTAAGCTTCATTAGTGGTAGTCAATGAAATAAATAATAACATTTAGAAGGTCAATGGATGAAGTATTTATTTTCTTAATCCTCAGGGATCATTCAATTATGGGGACAATCAGTTTTCTTAAATTTCGATGTCAGTTTGAAAGCACCTAACAATTATCATTGTCAAATATAAAACATTATCTCAATAACAAACAAGTTATGCATTACTTTTTGAGTAACTCTTACAAACTCTTATCATCCTTTTATCTTTAATCTCACAAAATCCAATTTTACTATATCTAAATTAAGCATTGGAGTGACTATGAGAATCTTAACCCCTTTTAGCTCATCTTGTGTCCTTATACAAGGTTATTCCATTCCAAGTTCGAGATCATGGGCCATCAATTGGTGTCATGTGTAGGAATAATTTTATTTATCTATTAACTTTCTTATTAATTTAAACTCCTAATTTTGAGCTAGAAATGTCCAACCCTTCCAAAAACATGCCTCATCTATCTCAAGAAGAGGAAACCTCTCCTATAATATTAGTCAACCAGAGACTACCATAAACCTTATTATTAACTCCAATACTAGTGACACTTTAGTGTAATTCCAAATAACATTGACCCAGTCCATGCAAACTACCTTATCCTCCTTCTATGCTCAGATAACACAATCATTGGCAGCCAATTTGGTGATCCTAAACCCTTAGCAACCAGAGAAATCTAGCCGACGAAGTCCTTCCAAGGTAGAATGCAATGGAGTCCAAAACTACACAACATGAAGTAAAGATAAGAATAGTGACAACCAAGAAACCCCTAAAAAAAACATATTTAAGGAGTTTATAGACTAAAAAAATACCTAATCTAAAGAGAAGACGGGTGAAGAAGCATATAGAAAGATGTGTTTTGAACTGTTCATAAAAGGGGTATGTTAGGCTTAATTTGTTTATAGTTATTTGATGAGTTTTGAGCTTGATTTGATGTAATTATACGATAAGATTAAGTTATTTTGAGTGCATTCATGTTTTTTTTTTTTCATATTTAGATGCTTTATGGGTGTTTTAGCAAATTTGGAGTGAAATTAGATCAAAATAGGCAAAATTAACAACATTGGGGACCAAGCTGAAAATTTAGACAAGCGAAGAGTAATCGCTAGCTGCTGCACCTGTGACTGCGACTCCTTTGCAACCACTTGGCTATCATGCCTGTGACAAAAGTGAGTGGCTATGACATAAACACTCTGGATCCTATGTTTTAGATCTTTTAAAAAAATATAATAGGGAAACACTTAAGATTTTTACTACAGAGGAAGAGAGAGGCAAAAATGGACCTTTTAAACACTTAAAATAGGCATTTTAAATAGAGAAAACAAGGAAAACAAAACTTCGAATCAAGATTAAATGCAAGAGTTCAAGAGATTACTTGATCAAGAAAGAAGGAAAGGAGATTCTTCCAGCTAGTTCAAAGATTTCATCTTTCCTTCTCCTTATTCTTATTTCCTTTGTCAAATATGATGCTTTTACTATTAGATTTATCTTGTTTTGTTAATATTTTACACTAGATATTTTTATCTATAACCTTGATGTAGCCATGGAAAAGACTAATTAATTTATGACTTTAATGATTATGATGAGATTTTGTTCTTTTGCAAGTGAGTGATTTTTAAACCTATTGCTTATGATTGCTTAACCACCAATTACTTGATTTGTGTTTCATTCATTAATTGAGAGATTGTAAATTAAAATAGACATATAATCACTCCCCTTAGGTTAATTGATAATTAGAGATAGCCACTTAACCTATTGCTATCATTTAAAGGATTGCTAGATCTAAATAAGTGGTTTGTTTCTATTCACACCACGAAATGGTTCCATGAAATATAATTACAAAGTTAAGTGACTATTTAAAAGAGAAGACTTAATCATTGTAGAGATAATCGATAGTTATAATGCTTAATCTAACATAGCATAAAAGATTAATGATTTCATGACTTTCCATTAGTGAGATCAAATGTCCTAAGTTGTTTGTCATAAGGTTTTCTTTCTCATTACTTTTGTCTTTTTGCCACTGTTAATTAGATTAGTTTATTTTTATTCCATTAGTAATTTTAGATAAGATCTCAAGTTATTATTTTCTAGATAAAAATAGAATCATCATATTTCAATACTTATTATCTTTGTCTTTATGGGACGATATCCGCACTCATTTGTGCACCATATTACTTGAACGATCTGTGCACTTGCTGTCATTGGCAAGTTACACACTTGTCAAATGGAGACTTAAAAAGAAAGAATACTAAGAGAGCATAAGTTTACCCCTCAGGACATTAAGAAATTTTGGTGTTATTACTGGGGACACAGTGTTTTGATATTGAAAACTTTTATTCAATTTTTAATCTAGAAATTTTCTTTTATTTTATTTAGTTTTAGGTGCAACACTTTACCTTATATGTGAAGGACTAAAAGCCTAGATGAAATAGAACATGATCTTGAACCTTTTGATCCTAAGATTGAAAGAACTCTTAAAGTCAAAAGAAGAAGACAAAGATTGGAAAAGTATAACAGAAGGCAACCAATGGCAAATAATCAAGATAGTGAAAGGGCTATTAAAGACTATAGTGTTCCATTGCTAAATGAACCTTAACTAGAGTTATAAGATCAGTTGTTATTGCCAAGAACTTTAATATAAAACTAATAATCATTCAAATGGTTTAAAATAATTAGTTTGGAGGTCTACCACATAAAGATCCACACATTCATAGAATAACATTCTTAGAGATTTATGATACATTCATGCAAAACTGAGTCTCAAAAGATGCTATAAAGTTGAGACTATTTCCCTTTTCACTAGAGACAAAACCAAGTCTTGGTATTATTCATTGGCTCCACACTAAATTACCACATGGGGACAATACTATCCCAAGCTATTTTGAATAAGTTCTATCCACTAGTGAAATGATGAAGTTGAGGAATGATATCTTTTCTTTTACTCAAATGGAAGGAGAGTCTCTCTATGAGACTTGGGACAGATTCAAGGAGTTATTAAGGAGGTGTTCTTATCATGGTTTATCTAAGTGGCTTATCTTGCAAATATTTTACAATGATTTGAATCTATCATTAAGGGGCACGCTAGATGCTAGTGAACTTTATGGGAATTTCAATAATATACAAGGCGATAGCCTATTTTCCAATTCTTACAATCTAGGTTAGAGGCATTTTCTAATTTTTTGCTTAGAATAAGAATAATGCTTTGAGGACCAGAAGCCCCCCCCCCCCCCCTAAGTTTTTAAGCATAATAACAGTAAGACAAGAAATTAAGTTTGGATGTCATGATGGAGAAATTCATTGTCAAAACTAATGAGACGATGGATGCACAAGATGGAGCTTTGAGAAAGTTAGAAGCTAAAGTTAATCAATTAGCAAACATCATTCTTCATCTATTCATGCATTAGACGTCTAAATGGGATAATTGATGAATGTTATGTCCTTTAGATAAGTGGAGAGTTTGCCTTCTACTTTAAAGGTTAACCTAAAGGCGCATGTGAAAGCCATCACCTTGAGAAGTGGAAGAAAGGTAGAAGGAGGAATAACAAGAAGCAAGGAAGAAAGAAGCTTGCCCTTCACCACCAACAGTTTAACCATATGTACCTCCCATTTCATTCCATTAAAGGTTGAAGAGTCAATGAGATGACAAAATAACCAAGGATTTGGAAAGTTCCTTAAAGTTTTTAAGAGGATACACATCAGCATTCCATTTTTTGAGATAATAGCTCAAATGTCTTCCTATGTCAAATTTCTCAAAGGCATAATTTCTAATAAAAAGAAGCTTAAGGAGTGTAAGGTATTGATCGTCATGGAAAAGTGTAGTACTATTTTGCAAAACAAGCTTCCAAAAAAATTCAACAATCTAGAAAGTCTTACTATACCTTGTGAAATTGGTGAATTAAATTGATAAAGCTCTTTGTGATTTTAGATATAGTATTAATTTAATGCCTTTATCTCTTTTCAGGGAATTGAAGGTAAGCGAGATTAAGAAAACAAGGATATCATTGCAACTAACAGATAGATCGATCAAATATCTTGTGAAAATTGTTGAAGACATTCCTGTTAAGGTGGTTAAATTCATTTTTTCGATGGATTTTGTGGTGCTAGACTTTGAAGAAAACCACAGGATACCACTCAACCTTAGGAGGCCATTTCTAACGATGGGTAGAGCTCTTGTGGATATGGAATTAGGAAAGCTAACATTAAGAGTGGGAGATGAGTAAATGGAGTTTGATGTATACAAAGCTAAGGAGACATCAACAATGGAATAAAGGTGTTGGAAGATAAACAAGTTGATGAAGAAGAAGGAAAAAAGAGAAAATAATAACCTGAGCTAAGGTTAGATTCATATGAGAATGCCTTGTATACAAAGATAAGTACAAGAAATGGCATGACAAACACACAATCCAATGAAATTTTTAAGAAGGATAATAAGTGTTGCTCTTCAACTATCGGTTGAAGTTGTTTCTAGGCAAATTAAAGTCTATATGGTCAAGAACTTTTTCGATGGTGTAAGTTTATTTCCATGGGGCGGTTGATATTAAAAATAATAAAAAAAGAATTTTTAAGGTGAATGGACAATGTCTTAAGCCCTACTATGAGATGGAGCCAAAAAAGAATGAAGAAGTCCTTCACTTCACCACTACACCTGAATGAGAATGGAAAGATCAAGCTACAAGACCTTAAAAGAGTGCTCTTGGGATGCAATCCAAGTTTTAATTTTTGATTGCAATTTTATGAACTTTTATTTGCTTAGCTAGTTCTTAGTTAAATTTTTGAATAAAGTTCTTCATCTTTTGATATGTTTATTATGGAAAAAATGGAGAAAGTGAAGATAATCAAGGCAAATCAACTTGAAGAAAAAAATTCCAAAATGGTGATAACCAATTTTATTTGATAATTGATGTGCACTTAATGTTTTAATTGTTACTTGCCTAGATTTTGCATTAAAAAAGGTATTGATATTTGCTTAAGTTGTTTTCAATTAATTTTCATGTCAAAATAGTAAATTAGAAGAAGTTAGGTAGCATTTATTTGGTCTTGACATGTAGGAAGATTCAAGAATCCAAAACCTATTAGGATTAGGATAGGCTCCATTGCCTATAAGAATAAAGAAGTTATACTTTTGTTATAATTTTCAACTCGAGCATCAACTGTAGATAGCGAATGGACCCTTCACAACTTAAGATCAAACAAGAGCTATCCAAATCCTTCCCACCACCATCTCTTAAGATGCTTAAGCCAAAAATTCCACCTCTAATAAAGAAACCCTCACTCCTAAGGAAACCACAACTTTTTACATCCAATCATAAGGCTTTTCTCAGGTGAAATGAATATGTGTTCTCCTTTAAAGAGATTGTAGAGGTAGAGAAAAGAAATAAAGTTGCAGGAATGTATATAGAGGTTAAAGATTCTTCAAGTCAGGAGAAAGATGAAGAAGAGAAAAGAGAACATAAGAGTGGTAGAGGAAGACCACCAAAAGCAAAAAGAGGAAAGGGAATGCCAAGGAAGGATTAGACATTAGTGTTTTTGTTCTTAGGTTAGAGTTTTAATGTCACCGATGTTGGGTTTTAGGTCCTATAAGTATGAACTTTCTTTTTTTTTTTTACTGTGTTTTATTTTCAATTGAAGTTTGATTATGTTTTAATTTGAGTTTGATGAAGTTAATTTTTAGTTTATTATTTTTTGTTTGATGTTTGATGATATTAATTTGATGTTTACACTTAGTTTGAAATGGAAGTTACATATTTAAAGACGCAATTTAATGGTTCTTGTCATTTTTCTTATGTTTAAAATGTGTTTGAAGTTATTTTTCAATGGAGGAATAAAATTCACAACAATTTGCAATGATCAGATCCAAGTGCTGTCGTGCTTGCGACTAAAGTCGCAAGTTATGACTTGGTTGAAAAGAGCCAAGCTCATAGGCCGCAACTCACTTTGGAACTTTTTGTTAGCTATCATACCTAAGACACATGCCACATGATACGACAACCCTGAGTTTTGTGCATGGTAGGGGGAAAATATTAGGGGAAATTGAGTCAAATTTGAAATTCAAACATTCCCCATCCAAAAATGATCACCTTTACTCTATAAATACCCTGTTTCCTCTATATTTTTACTCATTCATTCACCTAAACATTCATTGAAAGATTGAGCTCTCTTAGAAGTCTTTTAATCATCATTTTTTTCTCCTTTTTTTGCCATTCTTTTAGCTATTCCTTAGCTTATTTGCTTTTGCAAAATCATTATCACCACCCTCACAAAACTTTCATCATATCATCATGTCTTCAAGGGTTTCATCATCAGGGTAAAAAGGTCTCTAGGAGACTTGTCATCTAAATACAAAGCTTCCTTCCCCATCTTAAATGATGAAGAAAGTGAGAACATACATCTACCCTATGAATAGGTAGTTTCTTAAACGAATGAAGGTATGAAGACTAAACAGTGATATTATTCGAGTGGTCAACTTCATTATTGATGGTCAATGAAATAAACAATAACGTTCAAAAGGTCAATGGAGTATTTATTTTCTTAGTCCTTAGAGATCATACAATTATGGGACAATGAATTTCCTCAAATCAGTTAGTTTAGAAACATCTGATACCTATCATTGTCAAATATAAAATATTATCTCAACAATAAAAAAGGTATGCATACTTTCTAATTAACTATTATAAACTGTTATCATCTTTTTAACTTTAATCTCTTAAAATTTAAATTTATCAATTTTAACTTAGGTATCAGAGTGACTGTGGGAATCCCAAACCTTATCGCTCATCTTGTGTCCTTGTGCAGAGTTGTTCCATTCCAAGTTCGAGATCAAACGCCATCACTAACCATGGAAAATTGATAATATCGCTCATCTTGTGTCCTTGTGCAGAGTTGTTCCATTCCAAGTTTGAGATCAAACGCCATCACTAACCATGGAAAATTGATAATAAGTGATGTGATGTTTAATGAAAATGATGAATCTAGTAATTCAAAGCTGAATATGATAGAAAAAATTGATGTTGGTTCAGAATCATCTAGCCTACCAAACTTCTCTACTTCTTCACTTAATTTTACACCTAAAAGGGTAAGAAATATTGCTAAAATATATTGTTTTGGTCAGCAAGCTTGCATTACTTTGGAGCCCATTTCTTTTGAAGATGTAGTAGCGAAAGAAGATTGGACTAGTGTAATGAAAAAAAAAATGTTGCTATTGAGAAAAACAAAACATGGTGCTTGGTTGACTTACAATTGGCTTGAAATGGACTAACAATGCAAAGTTCCATTTAGATGGTTGCAAAGAAATAAAGCCTTACCAAATTACCAAGGGATATGTTCATATTTTAGGTATTTATTTTACTGAAACTTAATTATGCTTCGATTGCTCAGTTTATTATTGTTCGTACAATTCTGACATGAACTGCTAACAATAGTTGGTTAGTTTCTCAACTTGATATGAGATCAACATTTCTTAATGGCCAACTCATGAAACATGTATATGTTGAACAAGCCCAAAGCATAGTGATGGAAAGACAAGAGCATAAGGATTATAAATTACATAAATCACTATATGGGCGTAGGCCTTAAGAGCATGTAATTGTTATCCCTTGGTGCCTTAGAAGGGGGGTTGAATAGGGCAATGACAAGTTTAATATTTAAAATTAAGTGCAAAAAAGATGAAGAATCAAGACATAAGATTTATAAAGGTTTGACACAACCTGCCTACGTCATCTCTTTTAGTATCTCCACTGGAGCCTTCACTAGCTTGATAGCTCAAGGTGCTATCAACAACCTTTACATAAATAGGTTTTCGGGCACTTACCAAGCCTTTACAAGTGATAGATTTTCAGGCTCTATCAACCTCTAAATAGTAAATCACAAAGACTACTAAACTTAACCAAATGAAGTTTTCAGATACTACCTTAAATCTTTCACAAGATTTACTTTTTAAGCTTTCCCAACCTAAGATTTCCTCAAACTAAATACAACACTATAAGAAGGAGGAAAAACTTTCTCAGTCAAACAATAAAGACACTAAAAGTACTTACATGGTATTCTTGATGAGGTTGAGAATGTAAAGATAATTTCTAAAAAGCTTATCCTTTATACTCTATTTCGAAGATAGCTCTTGCAAGCTTTGAATAATAAACTTCTTTTGATTACTATATCACTCTTTGTTCACCTTTTTTATTGAGAAAAGCTTTCATAATAGAATACTCACATATTGGAACTATTCTCTATATATTCCTATTGAGAGTGAGTTTTTTTTTATATCATGAATAAAGAACTAGCCGTTTAAGAGAAATTTTTCACTTCCATGCACCTTAGAATAAGTAACGCCCATTGAGACATCCCTACACCCATTACTTATACATCAACCATCAATGAATTCAAATAAACGGGTGGTTGTCAAGCAAAATACACTCTTAACAATCGTTGGCTTTAATGAAATGCCCATTCAGACTAGCTGTTAGAGAGACCTTGACTTAAGGCTCCACCTTTGACTTTAACAAAGGGTTATTTCACTTTTTCTTTAATGACCGTTGGAAAAAAACAATGGTCGTTACTTTTAAACTTTAATGCTCGTTGGAGGAGGGTCAATGCCTGCTGTTAATTCCCAGAAAGTATGAACTTGATGCTGTGTTTTTCAAGATTTATACAAGTCCTTTAATGGTTGTTAGGTGGTTTGTAATGTCTGTTGGAAGCACCTTCAACGCTTGTTGAGATAAGAAAGTCACTCGTTGAGGGGTCTAGAGCTTAAAGCTCAAACTAGAGCATTTGTCCAATGCCTTTTGATGATCTTCCAATGCCCGTTAAATGTGCTCAATGCCTGTTGAGATATTGAGTGTGCCTCGTTGGAGAGTCCAGAGACTTTGGCTTGATTTAGAGAGCTTTTCAATGCATATTGAGAAGGATCAACATTCGTTTTAGGTTCTAGAAAGTTGTGCTCACTCTAAGCTACTTTGTCCAACAGTTGTTGTGAAACTACAACGCTTGTCGTGAGGGCAAGATCAACACCCATTGCGAAGTTCAAAGTGTAAGACTATGTCAGAGCAATTGTCCAATGCATGTTGGGAATATGGGCAACACTCGTTGGAAGGTCCAAAGGACTATACTTAAGTTGAAGTGTTTCTCCAACATCCGTTGTGATATCTTCAATGCACATTGATAGGTCCACGATGCCTATTGAATGAAGACAAGAACGTTGGTTTGTCAAGTTGAGTTTGCCTTGATCTTTAAACTCTAACACTTTGAGTTTTCAAACATACTTTTCAAACATACTTCCTTCTCCAATTATCATAGAGTAAGAAATTGATATACCTGTAAGTTCTAACACAAATAACTTGGATAAGGATTAGCTCTTTAACATGTTTGTAATCATCAAAACAAGATTTAGAACCTTGAGGTTCAACAGTAATAGCAAAATCGATGCATACTTTGCTCAAAATGACTTATGGAGTGCCAATGAACTCATGTCCACATTGTGCATTATAATTCGTGGTGTATGTTTGTATATTGTTGACATTATATGAACAAGAAATTCTTCTCAAATGATGGAAGAATTTCAGAAGTCTATGATGCTTACATTTGAGGTGTCTGACATGGGTTATTTGCATTATTTTTTAGAATATAAGTTGTGTAGGATTTGAATGTTATTTTCACACGCCAAAGAAATTGTTCATTTGTTGAAGAAAAATGGGATGTCAAATTACAAGCTTGCCAAGCACCATTGAATGCAAAGGAGAAGCTGTCTTTAGATGATGGGGTGATAAGGAGCCTGAAAAGAATTTCAAAAGCTTTTGTAGCAGGTTTGATTTATCTCATCACGCAAGACCAGATATTATGTTTGTTGTAAGTCTCATCTCTAGGTTCACGCCTAGTTCAGCAAGCATAATATGTGGGCAGCTAAAAGAATCCTAAGATATGAGACTCAAATAATTTAGTTATTTTCACTGATAATGATTGGGCTAAATGTGCAGAAGATAGAAAGAGCTGAGTTGGATTTATTTGCAGCCTTGGTTCTGGTCCTACTTCTTAGTCTTCAAAGAAGCAACAAACCACGGCCTCGTCAAACATAGAAGCTTGAATATATAGCTGCAACAACTGCAGCATGTCACACCGTTTGATTTAGATGAATTTTAAAAGACTTGAAGCAAGAGTAAGTTGGAGCAATTATAGTCTTCTGTGACAACGGATCTGCAATTTCTATGTCAAAAAATCCAGTGCAGCAGGGCAAAACCAAACATATCAAAACTTGGCATCATTTCATTCGAGTGCTGATTTCTAAACCAGCAGGCATTTTGACAAAATTTTGTCAAAGAAAAAATTCAAGAAATTATGATCGATGTTAAAAAATAAAAGCCCATGCTGAATTAAGGGGTATGTTTCTAGATTTTCAGTATTTCAATTTATAATAATGAGTCTTGACTAGTCATTCAGATTTTCTTGAGATTTTCTTTTTGTAATGAGTTGTGGTACTATTTAAGGGTTCAACCCAACATGTGTTATTTTTTTCTCTGTTTTTTTTTTTTAAAAAAAAAAAGTTGAGATGAGACTATTCGAAATCACTAATGTTCAAGCCAGAAAGCTGTGTTTCATCAGTAAAATTAAACAAAAGTTGGTGACCTTGATCGCTTTATTACCGTTATTATCTTAATTGTTGGTATTCTTTAGCATCAGAGGTCCTTCGACCTAGCTGCAATAATGTTGTGCAGCTCGTGCTTCTGACTGATCATCTTTGTTACTTGGGTTTCGCTTGGTTAATTTATAGTTTTCAATTGTGAATATGTTTTTTTTTTCCTTTTGGTTAATTTATAGTATTGGATACAATTTGTTTTAGCTATATATGATCCTCATGTACTCTTTTTCATCAGTGGAGTTTCTAAGTTCAAGAGGAAAATAGAAAAAAGGATAAAATGGACTGCAGCCTATGTGGAGAATCTGAAGTGGTATTACATCGTGGACATATTAAAAAGAAAAAAAAAATCAAGTACACAAAGGTGTGATATTGTGGTCTTATACTCATAAATTTATGAGATTCAAAATAAATAAATCTGACTGGAAAACCACTTACTGCATAATTTTTTTTTAAAAAAATCATAGCTAATCAACTTTGATTCAATGATATGCCCTAGAGTTGTCGACTTGGTTTCAAATTTTAACTATGATATAGGCCTAATTAAAAAAAAAAAAAAATCCCAGAGATATAATGTAGCTGCCGAATGATCCCATACATAAAAAAAAAACCGGGAAAACATAATAACCTTATTCTATGTTCCAAGAACCGTGCAAACCAGAGATATTATCATCACAAAAGCATTAATAAGATCTGAAACAGATAACTGAAAACTAACTACAATTTTAACCTTTCTTCTTCTTCTTCTTCCTTGTGTTGCCCAAAAAAGGAGATCCAGTAAAGCTATGCGTTACCTGCCAAGGTTGACCACTGGAAGTAGTCATCATTCCAGTTTTCTGTGGAGATAGATTCCATAGTTAGCTCATTCAACGAACTATCATCTGGCATATCTAAATTATTAGTTCTAGCAGTAGTAGTACTGTCGGTGTCATCAGCCGCCTGATCAAGCGATGAAACCATACATTTTTGCTCCTGAAAATGCTGTTGCTGCTGTGGTTGTCCTATTTGCTGCATCATCGGAAATTGATGAAAACTTCTACTGATGCCAAAAGGGTTAGTCATTGTTGTAGTTTCAGTGCTACTTCGCCTCTGCACACTACCCTGTTGAAAGTTCAAGTTAATTGGACCCTTTTGGCTCCCAAATGCAGTTATAGTGCTGCGACAACCAGTAAATTGTTGCACCAAGGCCCTAAAATTGCTTACGTCGGCATTCAGAAGGGTAATGGGTGTCTTCCTAGAAGCCCTACATCTTCTTCTGATTGGCTTTGATAAACAAGCCTTAGAAGTCATCAATTGACCACGTGTAGTACTTGAGCAGTTGGGGCTTAATATGCTATCAGATGTTGTAGTAACTACGGTGGCATCTGGGAAACCGAAGGAAGAAGATGATGCGTTCTGCCCACGAGTGCTTTGCTCATAATATTGCAACCATTCATCAGAACTATGCACCGTCTCACTGATCATAATGGGATTTGGTATGGAAAGAAACAAACTGGTGATAAACACATATATACAAGAATGAGGATAATGCCAAGCCTCTGGTCAAAGTAAACTTGTTCAATCTTGACTATTCCTTCAGGACAAAAATGAAACAGACACTTGAAAGAGAAGGATGTGTTATTTCCTGGAAGCAGCATCTGTTCATTTCAATGATATCTATAGTATCAAGAATTTAAGATTACCTTTTGACTTATATTAGGTTGTTTTTGGACCCTTTGAGATGGTCTTAGAATTTTGGTCAGAAAATTGCTTAGATTATTACGCACAAATTAATAGAATATTGGTGTTAAGAGTCAGAGTTAACCAGACCGGACCGGTCAATTGAACTGATAAAATTAAAATTATTTAGTGATCTGATTTGATTTAGTCTAAAAAATAAACATAAAAAAATCGGTTAAAACTAGAAAAATTGTCAAAAATTAAAAATAGGTTCAATTTAAAATTGTATCATATTATGAAAATTTTAAATTTTTTTTAAAAATTACACTATTTTACTCAAAAATTAAAATTTAAAAATAATTTTATTACCCTTATTATATTACTTTTTATTATTTTATTATATTATATATTTTTCTAATTTTAAAATATTTTTAAGTATTATTTATATATTTTTTTAAAAAAATTAAAAGAGACTGTATTAAACTGGATTAGTTGAATATGTCAAATTGACTAAATCGAAAACCCACCAATTGACTTATTCGAGCTTCAATCCGAGTTTAAAAAATATTGATTCTACTTAGTATCACTTAGATTAATGACATTATAATGTCCCATGGATTATCAAAGAGGATCATGAAATTCTTCTATGGGTAAGATGTAAGTAATACAGGTTTTCTAAAATGAGTATAAGGGCTGATCTGATGCAGAAATTGCTCTCCAACTACATAACCTTTTTTTCTTTTTTCCGGATTTTGCAAAAGAGCTGTTGCAGGTACTTAATACGTAATTTATGAATCACTAGTGAACAAGTTTACCAATTGCGCAAGATTAAATCTCGCTTTTTAATTAATGTAACTGTGAATAATATGAATTTGTTAATTTATCTTTCATATTTTGCACCCAAAAAAAAAATTGACAGAAAGTACGCACAGTTTTACGAAACTTATTGTATTTGAAAGTGTGAATACGCTCATGACTAGCTAACTTTTTTTTTTTTTTAAATAACATTGATGGGTGACCTTATTCTCGTAATGGACAATAACGTCGTAACTAGAATTATATTTGATTTTTTTTTTTATAATTTTATATAAAATTTGATCATATATACTTTATGTTCTATATTTAATTATATTAAATTTTATATTTATTTTCTTTATTTTTTTTTATAATTGTATATAAAATTTAAAGTATTCATATATGACTTTGAATCACTATAATTACTATCAAATTCATATTTAATTATTTTAAATTTTATACACGATTACGACAAATAATAAAAAATATATATAATTTGATATATTTAAATATATATAGTCAAATTCTATACATAATTTTTTAAAAAATAAACATAATTTAGTAATGCGAGATGTGATACTGTATATTTATTTATTTGTTTATTTTGAGAATGCGCTACCTAATTTTGTAATCAAGTAAAATTTTAAAAATGCCCTGCATTTAAGGTTTATTGAAAAACTTTGGGACCGAGCACTAATAAGGTTGCCCCGTGATACTTATAGTGCCGATAAGTGCGTTCTACTAAATTTTTAATTATAAATTTAAGTTATATTTTTTTTATTATTTATTTTAATAAACTTTACTTTTTATAATTCTATCAAATTAATTAGAATATTTGAATACAACTGTGATAATAGTAGTGTTACTATATTGTCTTTGACATTCACTTTTTAACAATATTTTTAAAACCAAATTGAAGACTAAATTGATTACCTAACCAGTTCTCAATTTTATCGGTTCGATCGGTTTAATTCAATAGATTTTTTTTTAATACTTTAAAATATTAACAAATTAGAAAAATATATAATATGATAAAATAATAAAAAATATTTTTTAAAATTTACAATTTGAATAAAATAGTGTAATTTTTTTAAAAATTAAATTTTTTACAAAAATAATATAATTTTAAATTGAATTGATTTAATTCAGTTCTAATTTTTGCCAGTTTTTAAGATTAAATCAAACCGAATCATTGATTTATCATCAATTTTACTGGTCAGACCGACTAGTCTGATCTAGTTTTTGAAAGCCACGGTTTTGGATATATAATGTGAACACTAATTACAAATTTTATATATTATATTTATTCATATTTTATATTTCATTTATTCATTTTTGTAATTATATTAAAAAGGTAAATCTTTTAAATATTTTGCAAAGATTAATATTACTATTCACATTGTCTCACGCCTCACCAACCACTTTCGCATTAATACCATAGAGATGAAAGACACAATCTAATACCACAATAATGAAGATTAAGGTTTTTTTTTTTTCTTTTTTTAAGACTAATAAAGCTCAAGATTGAAGGCAAGTATACAAGCAAGCATAGTATAAGAAATTTTTAATATTCCAGCAAAGAATCCATCACTCAAGCTCCTTGTTACGATCTAATTTGCTCTTCCATAACTGTCACTCCCCTAATTAATTTTGTCCTTTGACAAGTTGTTTCATTTATCGTAGTTATCAAGTAGGTGTGTATCTGAGTATGCCATGGAGATGCGATAGCGACACATGTTTGAATCTTGCATAGACCATAGCGACAACCTCGCGTTTTCTTTTTGACTGGAATTAATTATTCAATAGTTGAACTGCCTCATAATATCATGAAACGCAATAAAAATAAGGACCACAGCCTAGAATTTAATTGCCTAAATTGCCCTCTTTCCCAGATTATTGTTTCTTTTCCAGTTTTTGACTTTATTTTATTAAAACATCTTTTTATTTGATTTAACACTATGTTTCTATTCTTTTTTTTTTTAAAAAAAAAGCACTTTTTCTATTAGTAAAATAACAAATAAAAATTAATTTTTTTAATATCTTGTTTATTTTTTCTTTTTTGTTCTATCTCTCTTTTTCATATTTTGTTAACTAAGACAAAAGATTAGAGGCGATGAACAGGTCAAATTGTTTTTGAATTATACTATTTTTTGGGTTGAGTTTCGAACATATTAGATTACCCATTGAGTTTGCATACATAAATAATTTGAGTTGGGTCAAACTGGATTAAGTCATTTGTTATTCAATTTTTTAATATATTTTAAAATATTTATTTAAATTCTTTATTATTTATATAATATTGTTTTATAATTTATTAAGAAAAATAATTTTCAAAAAAATTATATATTAATCAAAAAAATTTTGTCTAAACAAAACTTGATTAATTTTTTTTATTTCTATTTAAATACTTAATAAATTAAATATAATTTATAGGATAATTAACCCTCACGGTTATTGAAATATGACCAAAATTTTGTTGTGATGACTAAAGATCAATTTTGTTCAATTGAATCACTAAAATTTAGTTTTTATTCTATTATGGTTTATTAGCTATTTTTTAATTTTATGCTCCAAATTTTTTTATCATAACTAATAAAATGAAAATTTAAAATTCTCTTTCGAATAAAAATTTAAAATAATTTAACAATAGAATAAAAATTATAAGAAAATCAATTGAACAAAATTAATATTTAATGACCACATTAGAAAGCAAATGATTATACATAATGACAATGAGTAATTGGATTAAGTTCATGTAGAATTGAAAATAAAGAAAATATTTTGAACTTTTAAATAAATTTTAGATATTTTTAATAATTTAAATCTAGTCATTTGGATCAACCCGTAAGTCATCTTGGGTCATTTGTTATCTATTTTTAATATATATTTTAAAGATTTTATTTTATTATTTATGTAATATTATCTCATAATTGCTAAGAAAAATAATTTTTTTAAAAAATAATTTTTATTAAGTTAGATTTTACATAAATATAACTTGATTAAAATTTTTTATTTTCATTTAAATGCTTAGTAAATTAAATACAACTTATTTTTAAAGAAAAATACTATACTAATAAAAATGAGGAATCAAATTAAGTTCATATTAAATTAAAAATAAAAAATATTTTTAACTTTTAAATATTTTAATAAGTTAAATTGAATATTTTGGTTAACTTGCAAGTCGAATCAAGATCAAAATAATTTGAGCTGACCCATGTATTAGACTCAAATCATTTCAGATTTCGTTTGAAAATTTTAAAGTCATTTTAGATTTTCTTATGAATTGAGTTGGATTCAAGTCATTTTTTTGAGTGTGTTGGGACAGAATTTTCAAATTGGGTCAAAATTGCTTCCTCTACCAAAGATTAAAATGCAACTTCAACAATTCCAATTTCATAAAAGCAATAATTCCATTTATAATTCCACAAACAATAATCTTTTGTAGTAATCCATCCTCTCTTTATTGATTCCTTTTTTTTTTTTTTTCTTTTCACTCCCCAACAATTTGCTACCACCAATTCATCTCTAGTCATTGCCACTTACTCAACTTTTACCACATTTGTAGGTGTGTTTTGTGTGGATATGTTGTATGGGTTATGCATGGTTTTGGTGAGAAAGGGCACTAAAAAGGGAGAGGGAATATTGTTGTATTTGTGAATGGGTGTTAAAGTGTAAGGAGTTGTATTAGTGAGGGAATATGTAAGCGAGAGGGACGATTAGTAGCTAAGAAAATGTTGTGTATAATAGTGAGTGATGTGAGGTATGTGTTAAGATGATGTGAAGGAGATGGGGGTAGTGGTGCTAGTTTTCTACATATAGGCGACAATGAAAGTGATTTTTTTTTTTTTTTTACCCTAGTTGGTCAAAAAAGGTGTCCAAAGGGTAACAATGATGAGAGTGATTGATTTTGGATAGCAAATAAGGAAAAATAAATTCTTAATATGGCTCTCGTGTTCCCCTTAAATCTTTTATGCTTGATTTTTAAGAAAATTTTTTTTACTCATTTTTCTAATAGCAAAGCTAAACAATTTGTGACTCTAGATGAATTTCAAGATAAAATTTGCTTATCACTTTCTAGTTCCAACGTAGTTTCTAATAGTGCTTGCAATTAGTCATGGTTTAATCTAAATTAAAGGGAGTTTAATTTGAGTTTATCAAATGAAAAATAAAAAGACTTGTTTGATTTTTTATTAAAAGATTTTTTTCTTTATTTCACAGTTTTGCTTAATTGTGGTAAGTGTAAAATTATTGTTGGATATTGGTTTTAATGAGTAATGATTAAAAGTTAGTAAGACTAAGAAACTCAATGTATAACTAAAGATTAAATTTTAAATGATTTTAATACAAAAATTAATAGAACGATAATATAATTTAATGGAGTCAAAAGTACGAGATGTTTTAAGTGTAAGCGTAGGACTAAATAGTATAATATGGCATAACTCAATGAGTCAAAGTATTTAACCACAAATAAAAAAAAAAAAGCCTTTTGGTGGCTCTTTCCCTAGTATTAGTCTTAAGCCTTTTTTTTTTTTTTAATGGAAATAAACCTTTTCAACTTCAGCCAAATATACACCTACCAATTTGTTTTTCTCCTTTAGGTTGTACTAAGTATATATTGGGAATTTAATTAAGATTAATTATATACAAAGTAACACAATGAAAATTTAAAATTTTACGTATTAGTTCCTAAATTATGGATTCCAATGATTTCATATTATGATTAAGCCTACCTAGGTGTTCAAGGGAATTTTTTTTTGTGTTTTTAATCTTCTTGTATATTGTTCACCAACTCATTTAGGTTGTAGCAAATCACAATCATCCACATACTCTTTATGCATAACTTCTGATGGTATCCATACGAACAAATAAAAAAGAATCCCAAACACTATTGATGCATGTTAGCTAGGTTTTGGAAGAGGGAAGGATGGTAAGCAAAGCACAATTAGTAGACTCTAAGATTCCATTAACATTACGTTGGCCACATTTAATTATAAGGGATTCTAAAAACCCTAATCCTTATTAAGGTAATTCAGCCTATAAGGCTAAAATTTAGTTTAGTGTCCATATTCTTATTAAGTACTTATAAATAAGTTCTTAATGGTAGAATACACATTCCAATAAGTCCACACTTAATCCATTTTACTCTATTTTCATTGTCCTTATGATGCGACCCTCTAAGCTTTCTAGCTTATTAACATTAAATATAACGTATAGTTCTAAATTATTTATTTAAAGCTAAATAAATTAAACACTTTAATTTATCATCAATTCTTTAATTGATCAACCTCATAGTTAAAAATAAAAATTGACATTTAGCTTACATATCATGACTATTTAATAGTTAGGAATGATTAAGTGGTTTGATAATATACTCTCAACAAGTAGGTTAATAATGTAATTCAATCATTTCATTAAATAATGCCCTAATTAAACATGGAGTATGGGTATGTATCTACTCTATATGGATTTAATCATGTTTTGTTCTTTTACTGGCTATTAACTTTAATGATTAAATTTGAAGACAATGTTCTAACTATCATTATGTTTTGGTTAAAGACTTTATAGTTAATACTAGAAAGAATAAGTAGCACATTCCCTAAATGCTTAGGTCAATGAATCCTTTCTTGATCTCTCATTACGTCCATTAAGTTCTTATTATACCTAAAATTAACTTTACTAGTGATTCATGGATAGGACAATTCAAGTTATACAAGTATAATAATTCCTTGATAAGATACTATGGAAATCTTAAGTCTAAGAACTACTTACACTCCACTTACAACAATAAACTATAAAAACATAAGCATTATTTCATACAGTTTTTCTTAGCGAGTCATTTAGTGAACTTATTCTCTAACCAACACCAATATGCATATTCTATTATCTTGCATACTTCTACCTATGGATCAATAGCTTCCTTAACACTTAAGGAAAGAACATAATATATACTAGTCTCAATAGCTCTATTAAACTTTAGTCTTAAGAGAACATTAATAAAAAAAAATATTTAGAAACAATACTTTGGAATACTAGATATTCCAAGCTACTTTTGTAGAGTACACACATTCTATGCAATTCATCTTAAATATTATCTAAATAAATTAAATAACCATTAATTCACTAGTCGTATTTCATGAAAGATGAAAAAGCTTTTATGATAATTAACATATATAACATAAGTATTGTCTAGTACATGAGCTACCAATATATGGGCTCAAATCCATTTATTAATAGTTTATATTAGGATGGGCTAAGTATAAAAGGAAGAGAGTTTCATTGGAAAAAGGAATGAAAGCAAAACGGAAGTAAAGTAAAATATTTAACCTATTTTTATTTAAAAGGAAATGAGAAGGTTAATTAAAAAGGAAATAAAATAAGATAAAATGATAAAAATAATAAAACGTTACTTAATTAATATCTTAATCCTTATTTAATCAATATCTTAATCCTCCTTATACCTTAAATTAGAATGCAATTATTATCCTTCCTTGCTTTTAACCCTCTCCAAACAAAACTCTTTTTCAAACAGTATCTATATATATATATATATATATTAAAGGAGGAAAACATTTGTTAGTTAGACTTTGTGCGTTTTTCATTAAATGAGAAATACTATGCAACCTTGAGTATAACTTATTTCACCTTGAGAAATGTTGTGATATGTTATTGCACACATTTTAGCACTTATTTTCTTGTAAAATCAATCTAAATTATCAAAATAAAAAAAGGAAGATTATTTATTCATGTTGGTCAAACTTTTTCAAATCTAATATTTGATATTGATAAGTTAGATTGAAGGGTACTAATGCATTTACTAAGTATCGATTTTACAAAAAATAAATTTAGAATAAGTTAGAACAACAAAAGATAGCAACAACTTTAAAGGCTGAAAATTATCCTAAAAGTTGCGACCAAGACAAAAGAGTTGTGATCAAGAAAGTAAGGTTGTGATCGGGATCATCAAGTTATGACTGCGATCAAGCTTTAGCTCAGAACAAAAAAACAATAATGCATCCTGCATTGCACCCAAGATCTTTAGCATGAAATTTGAGTCATGACTGAGAAGTATTAGTCGCAACCCGACCTTGAAACCACAAAGTAGTAGAGGGAATGGCTAGTTAAATATCCAGTTGAAGCATGTTGCATGCCATCATGTTAGTGATGTGCCCTAAGCTAATTTTATAATGGATATTTTTTTAATAATGTCATGGTTGCATTTTATTAAATATCTCTATTATATTTTGTTTATAATTAAATGATAAATTTCATAAATAGTTAATTCTATTTAAGGTCATATAGTATGAGACTCGATAGTAAAACTCTTAAGTATAAAGAATTCTATTCTAAATTGTCCCTAATTAGTCATTATTATTGAGATAATAATAAATAAAGACTAGTATGTGCATTGATTGATGACTATGTATATGAGATATTAAGTGTAACATATAAACACATATTTGAGAAATATTATATTAGATTGATTCGCTATGAGAACACTATATGGATAAATTGTCATAAGTGATTCTCATGCTATAGTGTCGACTTAATCTTTTGATATAAAATTTACTATAGATTCTAATATGATGAACTTTATATTTTGATACAATCTAACATTATCTTTAATAAGATGATTATATATAATGATATTAGACATAAAGTAAATTATATAAAAGAATATGAGTAATTGAGAATGAATTTATCCCTCATGTATTTGTGAGAAATATATCTCTAGTCCCCTCGATGACTTAGATTAAAGATTGCATGGTTCATGTGAAAATGAATTGATAAAGGTTGTCAATGTTATTTTATATCGATCTACTTGGAGATTGAAAAATAATTTAATTGAACGATATAAGGATGACATGATCTATATCTTATTTTCAATTAAGATATAATATGACAGGATTATAATACTTTTTATCAGATAGGTTAGGTTGGATTAATAATATTCACATACTTGGATAGTCATAATATCTTGCTAAAGGCCACTTATGATTTGTGAGTCAAAAATAGTTTTGGGTTACCAATATCATATGAAAGTATAGTGTCACACATTTAAACAAAATTTTTAAAAAAAATTATAATTTATGATATATATATATATATATATATATATATATAATGTTTCACTGTAATTTTTATCCGTTTATAGTTACTGAATTTTCATACTTTAGATTAAAAATCTAATGGTTTTAATTATTCTGACTTGTAATTAAAACTTACACACTGAAAAACTATAAGTATTAATAACAAGAATTTATCGAGACATAACTATTAAAAACTCTTCCAAATATATATTATTTTAAAAGTTAAAATAAAATAAAATATCTTAGTTATTTGTTTCTCTTAAGATACATAGTTCAAATATATATTTAATGATTAAAACATACTAGCCTAAAAAGCAATAGATCATTCACATTAAGTTTTATCTTTTAAGAAAACAAAAAAGAGAGAGTCATGAAAAAGTTTGTTGCTAGCACACCATTCGCTTTAGAGACAATACATTTGAGTGGTACCTGAAGAAGATTTTAATCTCTTAGCAACATCTACATTCGACTATCTATAGTCCAAACTCGAAGTAGGATGTTACTAGTGTAAATTCGTCGCTTCTAATAGTCTAGCCACTCTTGCTCAAAATGCTAGGATTCAAATTGTTTTCATCAATTTAATTAAAGGTAAGCATGGATAATGAAAATTCTCAAATTGTTCCAAGGAATTGGACTAGGTTGGTACCAAGATTGAAATATTCAATTTTTTTTTAAATCTCTGATTCAAACAGGATCGAGAATAAGTAAACGAGACGATTCCAAAGATTTTATGATATCCAGACCATAATATATATATATATATATATATA
>CATIWR010049248.1:0-16881 GCA_949677035.1 Omphalea diandra | reverse complement strand
TATATATATATATATATATATATATATATATATATATATATATATATATATATATATATATCATGATTATGTTTTAGTGGGGTCAATAATCCATTTTTTTCTTTTATAATTTTAAATCATTTAAAATTATGCTTTAATAATTGTAATACATTTTTTAGGCGAACATTGTTTTTTTGTCAATAGAATGGCTATATTTATTTTGTGGAGAATTTTTCATTATCAATAAAATTGTGATCTATCTATTTTCAGTTGCCATGAAATGCAATATATCACGGAAACAATAAAATGCATTGTATATATGAAAATTTATTCTGTTATAATTATTTTTGGAAGGGGCCAAAAAAAAAACTCAAGTGGTCGAGGCATGTGTTTCCAATTCGAATCGGGTTCTCTACAGGTTCGTCTATTTCATGACAGAGGCAGTGCCAACTTCAACCCTCTACACTTAGTTTGGACTAAGGGTTTACAAAGAATTAGAAAAGTTATTAATCAAATAAAATTGATGGATTTAGTTTAAAAAAATGTTAAATTATATATGTGTTTGAGATGATACGAATATTAATTAACAATTTTAATTTATTTGTTATATTTTTATGTTATATTATATTTAATATATTTAAATAAATAATTTTTAAAAATTATCTAATTTAAATTATTTTTAATTTAATTTAAATAAATAATTATTTTAATTCTTGTAAATATTTAATTTTTCTATATTTTAATTAATTATTTTATCATTTAATTAAATAATATAATATTAATTACTTTCCATCAAAAAAATAATTTGAAACCGAGGACAAAATACACTATCTACTTTTTCTTTAATTTGAAACCAATAGAAACATCCCAATTTGGGGTGTTCCAATATAGGGGTTGAGGTAGGTTTGGATAGGTTTAACAAACCCTTAGGAACCAGTCAATTTCACTCCAACACCTCTCATCCAAACATAAAGACTATTTTTAAACCAGTCCCTTCCATTCAATTCTCTTCTAAACACCTAATCCAAACATAACTTTAGTGTTTAGGCTAACACCCAAATTTATAAATGTTTTCCCAAGACTCACACTTAAACCTTACACAAGTGTTTTATCAAGGCTAATATGCAAACCTATACAAGAGTTTTGTAAGGCTCACTCTAAAACCTAAATAAAAGTTTTTTATACAAAGGCTCACTCTTAAAACCAAACCGAAAGTGTTTAATGCTCACACCAAACTATATACAAAGTAAGAAAGAGTTAAAATTATAAGAATTAATTTTGCAAGGGTTTTGGCATAATCAATAGTTATTCTCTTACATTCAAGTCCATTTGGTGGTGTATTATATACTCCAACCGCCAAAGAGATATTACAAACAAAACTATACCCAAATCTTTAAAGTGTGTTAGGCAACTCTTACATTTAATGTCATTAGACTTAAATCACGATTATGACATCTAATTCATAGTCAGGAAATGTATTTTGTAGTCAGGAAAAGAAATTCACGATCACTATTTTAGATCATGTCTAATGGCTAGTGATACATGACCGGTCCTTTAGAAAATTAGCCATTGGCTCAAAGGTGGCGATCACTGCTAAAATTCATGGTTGTTACTTTGGTAGCACTAAAGAAGTTGGCCATTATACCCACCGTGAATCAAACTGGAGTTTTAGTTTTCTTATTTTTCTTTAGGTCATGGCTGCTACCAAAATTTATCCTCACTACTTTTTAAGGCAAATCTCCATACTTTGACCTTTTTGCTTCTAATCATTTCCACTCAACTTTTAATAAGATCTAACTTAATATCTGTAAGATTAACACTTAAGATTGACATTTGAACCTTTCAACCTATATTGTAAAGATTAAAAGAGAGTTTTCATTTAGTTCTGACCAAACTAATCTAACAATCTCTTTTTTTTTTTTTTTTTACAATCTAGATTGAATATGTAAAGGATAAAGAATTAATTATGCAAACTGAAAAATGAATGATTGTGAACTGATTCAAATCATAAGTATGAAATTACTTCCCCTCATTGTGAACTGATTCAAATCATAAGTATGAAATTACTTCCTCTCAATCCATACTCCTCTTAGTTATTCCAATAAAATCATTGTCTTATCTTATTATAAATTTAATTTAATTTTCTTTCCCCTTTTTTGTATGTTTCCCCCCTTTGTACATTCAATCAATTATCTCTCCCTTTTTGTCAAGATAAAAAAAAAAAAGGAGCAAATAAGAAAAAGAATGAAGAATATGAAAAAGGAATGTCCACAAACTCAAATCATAATAGGAAACACAAACAAATTGTATAATTGATCACAATTTGTCACATAAGAAGATAAATGGATGAAACATAAACTACATGAAAATTTCATAAAAACATAAGTACAAAATAATTCAATTATTTAAAGACATTTCACTGCACAAACTAGGCCAAAAAATTTAAGATTTTTCATATATGACCCTAATATAAAGTATATCATATTTTGATAATCGATTTATACATTTGAGATATATAAAAGCTCAAATGCAAAATAAATTGATTCAATTCATCACACAATCAATCAAATCAAACATGACAACATAAATATATTAATCAATAAAATACATAACAATTCCCTCTAAACATATTCATAAATATATCAAGTTAAATGTATAAGGGGTAAGAGATATATTACAAGTTTAGTATCAATTTACAAGTTTAGTATCAATAGTTTGATACTAAATAACCATATAAAACTTTATCCCTTCTTCATTAGTAATCTTTAGTCATCTTTACATTTTATATTATGAGAATTTAGTGAAAGAGTCTCCATCTTACACTAGCAAACACTTTACTTTGGCACCCAAACATACTTGAGCCCTTGGGTGTTAGTCATGGAAGGATCCTTTAGTTTGAGGTGAGCTTTCCTAATATAACAAATATATTTATGTGACCATACCTCATGCATTAATGGCATTAGAGCTTAGACTTATAAGTCTTTCTCCTATGCACAACCTTAATATGAGTCTGGCCTTCTCATACTTTAGTTATGAGAGTGTACGCAAGTACATGAGCGATAATGAGTAGAAGAGAAGTTTTTGTGTGTATGCCTTTAAGCATGTTTCTTAGTATAAATGTATGCATGATTTGCTCTTTGAGGCTTAGCTCTTGAGTCTTGGGAAGTCTTTCCTTTGCCTTCAGGCATATGTGGCTTAGTGCTTGGAGCACTTTTCTTCCCAACAACCTCAATACTAGAAGTTTGAGGTTTAAATGCTTTAATGAATGAAAGAAGGAGAAGAAGTAGATGAGGAAGTTCCATTAAAGCCTAAACCATGTCTCACTAAGGGTGGTCTTTGAGATACAATAAGTATATCCAAAACTTCTTTTCCCTTTATGAAATTTAGAGATGGGATTTCTAAGTTCAATGACTTCACCTTTTAAAAAATCATTTTCTTTTCTCAAAGAATTCAAAGAGAATGAAGTTTTACAAAAAATTTCTAAAGATTTCTTGAGTTTTTAATTAGAAGTCCTCAAGTCATTTACAAGAACATTTAAGCATTTAAATTCATCATCAAGTTTTGAACACTTTTTCTTATAAACTTTCATTTTTTTTATTTATATCTCTTATGTTTTAAAGTTAAAGCTTATTATTCTCATTATCAAATATGTCATACTCGTCACAAAAGTATGGAGATGTACATACCTCATTAGAGGAGTCCTCTTAAGCTATGAAACAAAAGTTTGCAACTTCTATGTCTTCTTCTTTACCACTTGAATTACCAGCCTAAATAGCCTTGAAGTTATTTTTCTTTTCCTTATGGTCGTAGGAAGATGACTTTCTTTGGTTTCTTTTTTTCTCCTCTCCTTTTCATCAACTCATTAGTCCTTCTTGATATCTTGGCAAACTCTTCTTCCTCTTTGTCACTTTCATTTAAGTCACTTGAGCTTGAATCATTTTCTTGAGCTTTGAAGGCAAGCTTTCTTCTTCTCTATCTTCTTATCCTCTTAACTTCTTCATCTTTTCTTCCTTCTTAAGAACCATCTCATGAGAGGGAAGCTTGCTAATGAGAACATCAGTTGGTACCTTCCTAATCTCTAGATTATACTTTTAAATGCTACATACTCTTATATCAAATGTATCTAATAGAAGAGATTTAAGGATTTTAGTATTTACCTCATAGTTGGTAATAATTTTTCCAAACTTATTCATGTTTGTGACAATAGAGACAAGTCTATTTGTCATGTCAGTGATGCTTTCATTGTCTTTCATCATGAAGAGCTCCCACTTTATCACATACATCTCCAACCTACTTGATTTCACAAGATTTGTGACCTCATGATAGTTTTCTAATGCTTTTCTATATGGCATATGTTGTTTGGCAAATTTGGACTCTCCTAAATTCTTCTCTTGACATGTAACTTAGGATAATAGTCATTGCTCTATTATTCTTCTCATTTCCTTCCTATGTGCTTCACTCCACTCTTCTCTTGACCTTTAACCATCTTTATTAGAGGCTTCAACTCCTTAAGTACATAATTCCATAAGTTGATGAGATAACTATCAAGATAGATCTCCATTTTATGCTTCTAAATGGCATAATCATTGCCATCAAAGTGGAGATTAAGATGAGAGTGGATTCCTTCTTGTGTCATTGATCTTTTCTCACACAATTAAGGTTTAACAAATTTGAACTTTTGGAGGAAGCATACATAAATAAAATATTTCAAAAAGAGCAGGAGAAGAATCAACATAAAAGATTTATAGTGGTTCGAGAATTAATCAACTCTACATCTACTCCCCAATTCACCAATTGGGTGTTTCAATAAATCATTTGTGTTTACAAGCTCACACTCAACTTTGTGTTTAGGTTCACTCCAAACCTTACAAGTGTTTTCCCAAGACCCACACTCAAATCTTACACAAATATTTTATCAAAGCTAACACTCAAACCTATATAAGACACTCAAATCTTACACAAGTGTTTTATCAAAGGCTAACACTCAAACATATATAAGAGTTTTCTAAGGTTCACTCTAAAATCTAAACAAGAGTTTTCTATACAAAGACTCACTCTTAAACTCAAAATCAAAGTATTTAAAGCTTACACCAAACTATGTACAAATAAATAAAAAATTAAAGTTATTAGAATGAACTTTGCAAGAAATTTGACACGATCAATGATTATTCTTTTATATTCAAGTTTGTTTGATGGCATATTTATTAACTCCAACCACTAAAAAGACGTTACAAATAAAATTATGCTCAAATTTCAAAAATATGTTAGGCAAATATTGCATTTAATATTGTCATAATTAAATCATGGTGGCGACATCTAATTCATGGTTAGGAAATGCATTTTGCATTCAACACAAGAAATTTGTGATTGCTATTTTGAATTGTGTCTAACGATTAGTGACACATAACAACTTGACATTGGTCATTTAGAAAATTAGTCGTTGGATTTTTCTGACGGATCTCAAAGGTTGTGGTCACTACTTAGGTAGAGCTGAAGAAGTTGGCCACTGTACCCATCACAAATCAAATTGGTGTTTTGACTTTCTTATTTTTCGTCAGGTCGCGGTTACTACCAAAATTCGCAATCGCTACTTTTGAAGACAAATTTTCATACTTTGAACTTTTTACTTCTAATCATTTTCACTCAACTTCTAATGAGATTCTAACTTAATATCTACAAGATTAACACTTAAAATTGATATTAGAACCTTTCAATCTATATTGTCAAGATTAAAAGAGAGTCTTAACTTAGGTTTGACCAACCTAGTCCAACAGAGATTAGAGGGAGATGTAGCACTTGATAAAGTAGTGATGAAGGTGTTACCTAAGATTGTATAGATGATTAGATTTGGAGACATATGTAATTTTTTTTCTTTTTTTATTCCAAATTTCTGATTTTTATTCTTCCAAGATGCTAGAAAATAAAAGCAATATGGAAATTGCAAAAACTATCCTCACCAAATTTTGGCTTTTATGTATTGACTAATGGTAAAAAAAGTGTTTTTTTATAGATAGAGGGACTGTTAAATGTAATGAACAAAAAATATAAGAGGATCAAATTTATCTTTTATAAAAAATGAATGAATTAGTGTATTAGAATAAATTACAAAAGTGAAATTATAGTGAACTCTTGAATTAATGATGTTTTCTGACACAGTGAAAATATTCTTAAGTTTATAAGTCATTGATGAAATTTGGTTTAATTATGATTGATTTTATAAATTTATAACAAGAAAAAATTCTAAATGAATGATAAAATTTTAAATAAATTTTCATTTATATCAAACACTCTAAATTTAGATTTAAAAATAAATTTCATAAAATCTCATGAAATTCATTAATACTAAATATTATGCTATTATTGGTTTGAAGATAAATTTTAATGTGACTTGAGTCTATCACATTAAAGACATACACATACATTTATAACTCATTTAGTCATATATCATGCATATTAATTTTTAGAAAATAGATGAAAACTAAAAAAGTAATTGCTATTAATTTAATTTGTGACAATATTTATATGAATTTGTCAGCATTTTGCGCTTTGTGCAATTTGAAATTATTTTTTTATTCTTTTCGAGTTTTTAAAGTGTAATTATATAAATTCTTTTAGTGTTATTATTTATTATACTTATCAAATAATATAAAGTAAAAATTTTAATATCAATAATATATTTGATACTATTAATTTTGGTATATTGCTTATTATTTGAAATATCATATTTAATTTTTTAATGTCTATGTATAGTTTGAGGTTGTTAAACAAACATATATGTTAGTATGAATCAATATGTTACCAAATCTTTAGTATCTGCAAAAGTTTTTTTTAAAAATAAATATAAAAGAATGATAAAAACATGTATTGAAATGAATTCAATTAGTATGATTAATTTGTTATTGAAAAAGTTAAAGTTGAGAGTTACGTACAGAATCTTAGCAAAGAGTTTGGATAAAACTCAATCATCATTTCTCATTTCAACCTAGACAAAAGTTAAATTCAAAATATTTAGCGCCATTAGCATTTTTGTTTTGTTATATATATATATATATAGAGAGAGAGAGAGAGAGAGTTATTGATCCTACGTGGTCCATCAAATCTATCGAAGAATATTTTTGTCGGAGAGGGTAGTGAATTAAGGACAGAATAATTGGGAGGAAAAGAATATATATATATATATATATATATATATATATATATATATGCACATTGATCCCACGTGGTCCATAAAATCTATAGAAGAATATTTTTGTCAGAGAGGGTCGTAAATTAGGGACAGAATAATTGCGGGGAAAAGAAAATAAGAAAAAGAGCAGATTTTAAAAAAAAATGTGGGGATGGATGGCAAATGATAAGAGATGTGAAAACTTTTTTCCATCTGAGCCCACCGATCTGGGGACATACTGAAAAGAAATGTAGTTGCTCGGACCGAAATCACGTACAATCGAAAATTTGTTAAGGTGGTGGAAAAAATTACTAAAAATTTACACAATCCACAATTATTTAACCACCCACTTTTTAAAACAAACAAATTTAATTTAATTTCTCCCATTAAAATTATTTTTTTCTATTATTTATATACTAATTAAGTTATAAAATCGCAATTTTATGTATAATTCTGTATACAACTACAATATTACTACGCTAAAATCGATTTATTATTGTATGTTATTATAGTAACTTTTTATTACATTTTAAAAATAGTTTATATCTATTACTTTTTTTTACATTGAAAAATAATAAAACTTTAGAAATGTAATAAAAAAAATTATATCACGTTAATTAAAAAAATTAAAGTTAAAAATATGTTGAAATAAATTTAAATTTTCATGGTAGAAACTTTAGCATTTAATTAAACTCTTGTGATTGTTAATAAATTCAAAGTATTATTAAGGGCATATTGTAATGTCAATTTTTTTTATATCTCATTATTTAATCTCTTAAAAGATCGGATTTGAACAAAAATATCATTCTTTAAATTCTTTCACTCCAAGTATCACACTAAAGAAATATTACATTTAAATAATTAAATTATATAAAATAAAAATAAACTAATTATTAAAAATATGTATCATTTATTTAATAACTTTAATTAAATGAATTTTTTTTATAAAATATAGTTTACTATTTATCAATAACGAATGAATATTGTTAATCAAAATAAAAAATAATATTTCAAAAGGGCATTATTCTAGTTTGGTTTAAATCCAAACTAGACAGGTAATAAACAGTCCTGAAGCAGAGGCAGAGGTACTTAGGCTAGCACAAGAACATTCTTGGCATTATTTAAGAATTGCACAGCAAGACAATTGGGTTGGGAGATAGAAATGTCTCCTACTTAAACTGGCCTCCTCTCTTATTATTAATTATTAGACTCTTATTGCAATTTCACGTCACAATCTTATATGGTACAATATCACTGATAGCTTAGTTCCACTCACGGTTTTCTTCCACTACTACTACTACTACTATTATTATTATTATTATTTCTGTGACAACTATTATTATTATTATTATTATTTCGGTGGTAACTACCACTGTATTTAATGACAAGAAAAGACATACACCGAGGAGTTGCACTTACTTTTTGTGGTATCCAAAACAGCATTTAGCTGCTTCTAGCGCTATAATTTTTAAATGCAGAATTTATTAACGGTTTATAAAAATAAATAAAAAATAAAAAAAGTAAATATCTAAATAAACAAATTTTGTATATAATGTAAAAAAAAAAAAAACTAAACACTACCTTAGGTGCTATATCTATCATTGTTTTTTAATTACTTTAAACTAGATTCCCTTTTAAACCTTTCTGTACCAGCAGTGTTAGGTTGAAAGATATGGATGGAGCAAGACTTAAAAACCTATCTCTATCTAAATATATCTAACATCTATTTAGATGGTCTACAATTTGGATTTTTTTTTTTTTAAAAAAAGAATGCTTTCTTAACACTATAATCATTAAATTAAATGGCCATCAAAATATACTTCCATCACCTATTAATATATATGATTTCAAAAATAAGTAAAAAGATCATACATATCAAGAGGAGTGTAAAAAAAAAATAATGTAGAGAAAGTGTTTTAACATTTCTCTTTATATCAAATGAGATTTTTTTTTTAAAAAAAATTGTAATTAAACAAAAAAAAAAAAACAATGTTACCATTTGCATAACAAAATTTGTTTTATTCCACAATAATCATCCATATTTTGCGCATTTTAGAAAAAAAAAATTCCATGGATAAATTTTATCAAATAATTAAGGTTGTTAATAGTAGACCTGGTTAGTATCCTCCAAGTGATCAATCCAATCATGGATCATAAACTGAATCCAAGAAGCTGCTATCATGTTGAATTGCTTTCCGGTATCTATAAATTTTCTTCGAGCTAGTAGTTTTGTGGCCACCACCATAGGATCTGGCTTCTTCAGCTATATGCATATATACATCATTATCAGATCACAACACTAACAATTTCCTTTATGTAAATGTTGAACGTATAAGAAAGTTTATATATACACCTTATTTTTCTGATCAACAGGAAGCATGTTCCGGCCAAAGAACGTTCCTTGGCTACCGGCAGCTTCATTAAAGGGGTCATTGAATTTTCCATCATCTGTCCTGAACGGATAGTCCGCCGGGTTAAAACGGACGCCACCAGGAGTTTTGCCAACGTTAATTAAATTGTATTCCTGGTGAAGATGACGGCGTATGCTCAGATAAAACAGGCCTAAAAACACAGGTAATTTTGGCCATATTCCAAGCTTATCGATGGAGTGAACAATCTGTATGGAAACAAACATTATCCTATTACGATATATTTTCACAAAGTACGCACTAATTAGCAGTGGTTAAGGGATTAATTAGGAATAGCTCACGAGAAAAAGAAAAGTGTCAGTGATGGTCATCCTAGCAACAACTGCATGGAAATCTTCATGGATGTAGCGATGCAAATGGGAATTTAAGAGAGATTTAAGGGACGACATTATTAATGAAAACATGCTCTTCTACTCTCTAAGAAACACAGTTCTTTGTATGTGGGGAAGTATACAAGCCAAAGCAGCATATGAGTGTATATATAGGCGAGTAGGAAGGGAGACAGACCAATTAACTGAAGAAGACTTATATAATCCACATGGTTTTTAACCAAAATATTAAACCAAGACCAAATAAAATTAGAAGGACGACAAAATCCAAAAAAGTTTTTCCATGCAGCTTTGTGTACAAAATTCTCAACAAGTGAGGCAGCGCTGGCAGCGACCCTCAAAATAATGATGACGACTATGGTAAGGCCTTGGCCATCTTCTCGGTTTATTATTCCCTTATTACGACTTGCAATATTTAATTATTCTAACGTGTAAATGGGGATTTTATTTAATTTTCTTTCATATGATAGTTAAAAAGAAAACAATAAGTATAATTTTCAGTAGAATGTACCATTTAAGTGTTGTCATATTCAACTTAATTTTTTAATCAAATTCTTACTAATTATTTGTCAATTAGAACTTAATTATAAATAGTAAGTACAAGAAAATTTATAATTCAACAAAGTAAGATAATATAAGATCTGGTTCTTACTATAGTGCCGAATAAAAAACTTCAATATTAGTATCAAAATTTTACATATATTAATATAAATAAATAGTAGTATATTAGTCATATAAATTTATAATTTAAATTAAATGTAAAAGGCATAATATAGAATAATATATAATATATTAAAATTTAATATATAAATAATTTAATATATAAATAATAATTATATTATATTTAAATATTATTCTCACATCTTATTTGTATCTAATTATATTTAATGATATTTTAAATTAATTAAATAAATATCTTATATAAATATTTAATAATAAGTTATATTTTATAAATTTTAAATTATGATCCGACTAATATTGACCTATCACAGCTCTATGCATTATTATCACTTCTATGCTCCATTAGAGCCACATTGTTATATGCTTCGCATTATAAGTGCTCCACATTTAGGTCTGTCTATCACGTTGTCCATTTTCTACATTATCACAGAATTTTTGTTCGAAATCTCTTTTTTAATAAATATTTTTATAATTTTTTCTAGATTGCAATAAGTATTTTATTTTTGTGTTTAGTTTTTTTATATTGTATATTATCTAAAGTTAAGCATTTTAAATAAAATTATACACTAGTTATGTAAAATGGATTAAGATTTTTGATATTGGTATGACCTTAAATTGTTAATAAACTATATGAGAATTCATGTTGTACCTGAAATTGTTTAATAAAAACTTAAAATATCTAAATACATTTTTATTAGACTACAAGTACATTAATTTAAAACTACATGTACATAACATTTAATATATACATTCATGTTCTAAAAAAAAGTATACTTGTTTTGTACTGTATGTACATTGTTTTTCTATTTGGACTTATGTAATCAAAAGTTCTAAAGATTTTTTATATTCCTAATGATCCTAGGTACATTAGTGTTGTACTCTAGGTATATTGTTTTGTTATTTCAATACATTAATATATTGTATGTATATTATTTTTTTATTTTAAATACATTATTATTATTCTGCATGTACATTAATGGACATTATTAATATTATTTTATGTACATTATTTTCTTATTTTAGATACATTATTATTGTTTTACATGTATATTTTTGTTGCATTGCTAATAGATTTGTGTCGATCAAGAGATATGAATTTTTTTATTGAAAATATACCGTTAATTTCTAATTATATTTGTTTTGACTTGCAAGTTAACTAATGTTTATTATTGTGAAGTTTAGTTTAATGAAAAAGTTATTTGTAATATATTTTTTAAAAATATATGAATGATTATATAATCTTAAGTTTTTAAATTACAGGTTCATTTATTTTAAACATTTAACTCATTAATTTTTTATATAAAAATAAAACTTTAAAATTAAAATTAAATCAAATTAAATAATAATAGAAAATTTGAACCAAACTAGTAGAATATTGTTGTGAATACTAAGGGAAAAATGTTTGGAGAACATGTAACCCTAAGACATTGGACTCACTTACCTACTTTGAATGTTGTGTTTTAAATGACAACAAAACTATTGTTTTGAAAAATAACAAAACTATAACAAAACCAAGAGAAGTTCTAATGTTTGTACTTTAATGTTTTTAGATGATTTGAATGGACTCGACAAACATCGAAAGGAGAGATTGTTATGAATAATAGGATGAGAATGTTTGAAAAACATGTGACTCCAATACCCGACAAACATTAAAGGGCCATAACAAGTTCAATCGGCGTTGAATATTTTCCAATGGGCATTGGACCATTCAGCGTGCATCGAAGGATGAATAATGTACATTACTTGAAAGCTGTAAATTGCCAAAGTCTTCTGGACCTCACAACAGGTATTGTCCCTTTTGCAACGAGCATTGGAGAAGTGCTCCAGGTTGAGCTATGCTGGACCTGGCCATGGACAGTGAAGTTTCGGAATGGGCATTGATTTAGCTTGGCAATAGGCGTGGGAAAAGTGTCCAAGTTTGATCTAAAGTTTCTGAAACTCGAAATGGACGTTGGCCCTTCTCAACAAGCATTGAAGGAGTTTTTAACGGGCATTGCGAATTGCTCAATAGGCGTGAAAAGTAACTATGCAAAGTTTGAAAAACATAGCACAAAGTTCAAATTTTCTAGAAATGAACAACGAACATTGTTCTTGCTCCTACAAGTATTGTTGTCAAGGCCAACAGGCATTGAATGATGAAGAATGAGGATTGGAAGTAACTGTTACAAGTTCAATGGGAGTTGATGAAAAACAATGGGTGTTGTCATCTCTAGTGGCTAGTTTTGCAGAAAAACTGTCAAACTGAACATTGATTGTTTCAACGGCTAATTTTAGAGTTTGACTATATAAGGAGCATTTTTGAAGACTAGAAGTAAGAGAAAAAAGTTTGGAGAAATTTTGTGAATAAATTGTAAATATTTTTAACAAGTCTTTATACAAACTTTTGGGTGTTGTTTGTATTTGGATAGAGTGAGATTACTCTGTTACTATTTTTGAGAATAGGTTTTCTGGAGCACTAATAGAGTATTAGCTACCTGATTTAAGAGACATAGACACTGCTTGGATCAATCATTGCTAGTTGTTGTAAACCTTGGTATTGTGCTTAGAAAAATACCAAAGGAAAGATTATTCTTAAACCTATAAAATATGTTTGGGAGAAACTTTGTGAACAACTTGTAAATATTTTTAACAAGTTTTTGTGCAAACATTTTAGGTGTTGCTTGTATTTTGGACAGAGTAAGATTACTCTATTACTCTTTTCGAGAGTCGGTTTTTTTGAGCACTAATAGAGTATTAGCTACCTGATTTGAGAGGCATAGACACTGTTCAGATCAATTATTGCTAGCGGTTGTAAAGATTGGTATTGTGCCTAGAAAAATACCAATGGAACGGTTATCTTTGAGCCTATAAAATTTGTTTTGTTTCTAGTGTAATTTAGATCAGGTAGAAGCATTATCCAAGAAGCTCACGGCAAAGACCTTAAAAGCTGAATTCCCTTCTCAATCTATTGTCGCCACTAGGTCATTTTTCTTATCACTTGCTAATGAAATTGAATATTATGGTAGTTTTGAGATTCAACTAGCTATTAAGAATTTTTGAAATTTGTTTTCCTATTTTTTATTATTAGTGATTGATGTCATGTATAAGTTTCAGCCTGTTTATTTATTTATGTTGATGCATTGTCAGGGTTTTTGCATGTGAAGGGATAAATGTTGAGCAACTTACGCGCGATCTTAAGTCTTTCAAATTAAAGGTAAAATAAGTTGTTTTGCATTATAATTTATAGTAAATGACTAATATTTCTAACTCTATAACTATGATATCATGAGTTTTTTTATTGGAGACAAAAGTATGCAAATGGACTCGAGTTTTCAAACTTCTTATCTTGTTGAATTATGTTTATTGATTGCATTGTGCCACTGTAATGCCACCCTTTCTCTGCAGTTGTGCTCATTTTATAGTTTAAGCCTTTTTGTTACTTTTAAGCATGTTTATTCTCTGCAATATTTGTACTCCAAATATTAAAGTTGGATAATGTCTTCTCTTATTACTTATTCCTCCCTTTTCTATTTGAAGACTACAAGGATGTGTCCTTTGTCGAGGCTACAAGCGTGGAAAAATACGTGAAACAGGCAGTTTTCTTTTCAGCCTTAAGATCGTGAACTAAACTATGGGTTAGATATATCGTAATCACTAGTCTCTAATTATTTTTTTTTCTTATTGTTCTGTGTTTGTTTAATTATTTAAATATTTGGTTACTTTTCATAATCCCAGAAAAATATTGCCACATTTTTCTCATTCAAATTATTTGCAATAACAAAATTGTAACTACAATGTTTAAGATGGTCACATCGTCCATTGCTTGAAAGAAACTTTTATGCTTCATGCTGAATCTAAAAGGATCATGTAGATGAACTTTTAATTGCTTCTAAAACAACGGGGTTAGATAAGTCCTTGTTTGTATCTCATTATCTCATGCATCCCATTATTTCAGGGTGTTTTTGGGTTATGGGAATAGCATGCTTGTAAATTGATTCTTGTGTTTCTTCCAATTATATTATTACACCCATTAAATCGTCTCTAGTCTTCAGATCAAATTTACAATTTTTTCTTGAAATTTTGGAGTATGAATTTTTCGAAACACATTTTTTAATTCTTAGGTACAAAGTTCTTTTGAATTTTAAATTTTTTTGCCTTCCTTTATAGATTTCAAAATTGATTAGATATCCTTTATTTTTTTTTACAAAAATATTTGTGCATATTTTTTGCTGACTTTAAAGATAACTTGACCATGATGTCCAATCTTCAAGAGAGAGCATGTTGTGGAGCAAGAAACTGTGTTGAGATAACTTAAGGCAATTTTGTCTATTCACTAGTCGGCAAGGCTGGGTCATTATCTTGATGCTCCAATACTGGTCGTTAAACTTCCCGTTCTTCCTTCAGATCCTTGAGTGCCAGATGTCAATGGAGATGTATTTTACAATTTGCCTCCTCGAGTCCAAGTTTGTGTAACCTGCTTAAGGTTGCTCTTACATGTCTTGACAATGTGACAGATTCTGATGTATCACTTCTTGTAATGAGGGCAAAGGCATGTTGGAAATACTACCATCTTGCTTTAGGTTTCTCTAGTTCGATGTTGTGGCTTCTTTTCAGATGTTGTTTTATGGCCTTTTCATCGGTGCTCAACATTTGATTTCCCTAAATTGTGTCTCATTCTATTACTTGTAAGTTGTAACAAACCCATGCATATCCAAACCCAAAACACATATGCAAGATTCCCTCTCAACAAGGAGCCTAGATAAATTAAAACTAAAGGAAAACCTTGTGGCTATTTTTTCTTTTCCTCTTTTAATTGTATATGTTTTGAATATGATATTACATTTCAACATTTCTTAATTCACACATTGTGTAGTACTCAAACTTAGTTATGTAAGAGTTCTTACAACCACAGAGTTGCCTTTGTGACGTGTTATTCAATGGCTATGGTCCACATTCTGTTTAGGTCAATGTGCTTTATTTAGATGTAAATCACTTCAGATTCAATAACTCGTGACTATTAAACAATTGATTTATTTGATTTGTCCGGATTATTATAGGAATTCGGATTGGTAATTGTGACTAATGTGATATGATGTTGCAATTGGTGTCTAGTATTCATTAGTATTGTTTCTGATTTTTGCAAATTGCATAGTTTCTAGCTAAAAATAAGAGTAGGAATTGGCCTCAAAATTTGTATGAAAAATTTTCCCGAAATTTGTGAACTAACTAACATATAGTTTTCGTATTTCTTAGATGATTAGTTGATGTCATCGTACATGTTATTTTGTTTAAAAAAAAAAAAATTCAGAACACAGTGAATCCAGATGACTAATTTCTTGGTGAGAAAACTTTTCTTCTTATTTTCATGGTCATTTTAATAATAGTCTTGCCCTGTTCGCTCTCCTCCCTCTGTATCTCTCTTCATTGAAAATGTGAGTTTCCACACTTGTTTGTTTACAGTTGGGTTTGTGATCCTATATTTGTTCTATGTTGCTGTGTCGAGGGCTTCGTCTAGCTCTATAATTGTAAACAAGGAAGCCTAAAGTGCCTTTTGTTCTTTTTTTTTTCTTTATAAAATAAAGAAAAGAAAAAAAAAAAACCAAACTTCTTTTAATATTGCATGAAATCGTATATTTATTATACTTTTTTTTACACTAAAAAATCTTTTTGTTAATTTCTGTTAATTTTTTAAAATGTTAACATGTTTTCTTTGTCTATATTATCCCATTATAATATCTTTGCTTTATGGGCTTTTCAAGAGGAGTTGATAAGGGAAGATGTTCTTTCTGTTGTCGTGCCTCATGTGTTGGACTTAGGTGTCTCGGCCGATGTTTCGATAGCAAAATACATCAGCTGAACTTTTATGATTTTTACTATTAAATCCTTTACACTTCTTTTTATCACACATTGAACCCTTGAAATTTCAAACTTTTTTGCCGTCACACTTTTTTCTATAGTTCTGTCATGCTTGCAATTCATTATCTGTTAAAAGTGCGTGAAAAACTGAAATAACAAAACTAACCTTGTCAAATTGATCACATCAAGCCCTCAAATTTTTACTAAATTTGCTATTGAGCTCTCATTTTATATAATTATGTATTTATTATTTATAATTTATCAATATATATTTATAACTTTAATTATATAATTATAATTTATAATTATACATAATAATGTATAATTATAATATATATATATATATATATATATATATATATATATATATATATATATATATATATATATATATATAGAGGACAAAAAAAAAATATTTAAAAAATAAAAAAAAAAAATATCGAGTGTGTGTTTTTTTTTAGAA
>CATIWR010049244.1:0-30168 GCA_949677035.1 Omphalea diandra | reverse complement strand
TTATTCTCATTATTCTTCCCCTCTTCTTTATTTTTAATTTTTATACACCAATTCAACCCCCCTTCTTGGTGCCAAGGGCCAACAACTTGCAATGCTTTCTAGAAGAACTAATGAGCTGATTAGAAGAAGGAAAGAAAGAAGGAACTTCAAGAAAACAACTCTAACTCCCAAAGAAAGATCAAATGATGTCACTTGCTATGAATGTGACAAACAAGGCCACATCAAATATGATTGGCCCAAGTTAAATAAGAAGAAAAAAGGGGGACAAAGAAAAAAGAAAGAGCTTCAAAGCCATTTGGGATGATAGCTTAAGTGAAGAAAATGAAGAGGAGGAGGTTGCAAACCTATGCTTTATGGCTCAAGAGGATTCATCTAATGAGGTAAGCTCTTCACCTCACTCTTATTCTGAATTTGATGAATTAGATGATGTAGATGATGAGCTTTTAGAAGCTCTGACCATGAAATATGACAAATATAAGTCACAAATGAGAACTTATAAGAAGAAGTGCACTAAATTAGAGGATGAATTCAAATCCCTAAATAGTTTTATAAGTGAATTGAGAGCTTCAAATGAAGAACTTAAGAAGTCCATGGAGAATGTATCCAAGTCATCTTCACCTCTAACTTCATTAAGAAAAGAAAATGACTCATTAAAAGGTGAAGTCATTGAGCTTAGAAACTCTATTTCTAAGTTTCATAAGAGCAAGGAAGCTTTAGATACACTTACTGTATCACAAAGACCTTCCTTAGTTAGGCATGGTTTAGGCTTCAATGAAGACTCTACTCCTTCACTCCCAACATTCATCAAGGCCTCAACACCTCAAACATCAAGTATTGAGGTTATTGGAAAAAAGAGTGCTCAAAGCACTAAACCTCTATTGCCTAAGGGCAATGAAAAGGTGCAACAAGGCCCTAAGCCTATTGCTAAGAAGACCAACCATGCATACATGTAAAATAAAAGGCATGTTCATTCAAACACATATAGAAAATTTACTCACACACATCATGTTGGTATGAGAAAACCCCATATTCATACTAAGGCAATGCATAAGAGAAAGACACATAGGTCTAAACTCTAATGCCACTATTACATGAAATATGGACATATAAACATTTATTGCTACATTAGGAAGGCTCACTTCAAGTTGGAGGATCCTTCAAAACCTAACTCCCTAGGACCTAATTATGTTTGGGTACCAAAGCAAAGATGATTTACTTGTGTTGTGTAGGGCTGTTTGGCAGCCACCAATGAAACAAATGATTAGCATATGGATAGCGGATGCTCAAAGTACACGACGAGCAATATGAATCTATTCATAGCCTTAAAGGAAAAAGAAGGTGGTAATGTCACATTTGGTAATAATGCCAAGGGTAAGGTAATTGGCATTGAAACCATTGGTAAGAATGGTTGCACTTTAATTAATGATATTTTGTTAGTTGATGGCTTACAACATAATTTGCTTAGTGTAAGTCAATTATGTGACAAAGGTAATAATGTCACCTTTGACCCTAGAGAATGTCGAGTTACCACTTTAGTGGATAAAAAGGTAGTTTTCAAGGGTGAAAGGAAAGGCAATACCTATCTAATTTACTTAGACAATTTGGCAAATCAATCTTTTAAATGTCTCATGTCTTTTAGTAATGAAGCTTGGTTATGGCATAGAAGGTTTGAACATGCTAGCATGGATCTATTGCAAAGCTTATCAAAAGAAAAGCTTGTTAAAGGCCTTCCCAAGCTAAAGTTTTCTAGAGATAAGACATGTAGTCCTTGTCAAAAGGGAAAGCAACATCAATCTTCCTTCAAAGTGAAAAATGTTATAAATACATCTAGACCTCTTTAATTAATTCATATAGACTTTATATGACCTGCTAGGAGTGCTAGCTTAGGTAGAAAACATTATACGCTAGTCCTAATTGATGATTACTCTAGGTTACTTGGGTTTCCTTTTTAGCTCATAAGTATGATACTTTTGATGATTTTAAAAGTTTTGCAAAAAGGATTCAAAATGAAAAGGTTACTTTATTTCTTTCAAAATAAGTGACCTTGGAAAAGAATTTCAAAATGAGTCTTTTGAATTTTATTGCCAAGAGAATGTGATTTTCCATAATTTTTCAACTCCTACAACACCACAATAAAATTGTGTTGTAGAGAGAAAAAATAGGACACTAGTAGAGATGACTAGAACTATGCTCAATGAGTATTCATTCCCAAATTACTTTTAGGCTGAAGCTATAAATACTTCATGTTATATTGCAAATTGAGTTTTCAAAAGACTCATTCTTAATAAAACTTCTTATGAGCTATAGAATAGTAGAAAGCCCAAGTTAGCATACCTAAAAGTTTGTGGATGTAAGTGTTATACCTAGAATACCAAGGATAATCTTGAGAAATTTGATTTAAAAACTAATAAAGGCATTTTCTTAGGTTATTCCACCACTAGCAAAGCCTATAAAGTTTTTAATAAGAGTTCAATGGTTGTTGAAGAGTCCATGAATATTGTGTTTGATGAATCTAGCAAGCTTGATCTTGGGAAAGGTTCTTTGGTTGATGATATTGTAAGTGATTTTGAGAAATTAGATTTAGAGGATACCACAAAAGAAAAGGATAAGGATCTTGATGCAAGCAAATCATCAAGAGAAGATAAAGATTTCTAACATCAACAAGTTAAATCACCAAACCAAGATCTTCCCAAAGATTGGAGATTTTCCAAGCATCACCCCAAAGACTTAATCATTGGTGATACTTCAAAGGGTGTAAGTACTAGATCTCAACTCAATACTTTAGATAATAATCTTACATTTGTTTCTTAATTTAAGCCAAAATCTATTAATGAAGCTCGTGATGATGAGAGTTGCGTGATTACTGTGCAATAGGAACTCAACCAATTTAAGAGAAATAATGTGTGGAAACTTATTCCTAGGCCTAAGGAACACTTGATTGTAGGTTGTAAATGGGTGTTTAGGAATAAGTTAGATAAGCATGGATTCATCACTAGGAATAAGGCTAGATTGGTTGCAAAAGGTTACAACTAAGAGGAAGGAATTGAATATGATGAAACCTATGTGCCTATGCCAAGGTTAGAGGCCATTAGGATTCTTTTGGCATATGCATGTCATATGAATTTTAAACTTTTTCAAATGGATGCCAAGAGTGCTTTTCTAAATGGTGTTATTGAGGAGGAAGTTTATGTTGAACATCCTTCTGGTTTTGAATCACATACTTTTCCAAATTATGTTTTCAAATTTAATAGAGTCTTATATGGTTTGAAACATGCTCCAAGAGCTTGGTATGAAAGGCTTAGTTCTTTTCTTTTGCAAAATCATTTTAAAAGGGGAAGGTTGACACAACTTTGTCTGTTAAAAGGCATAATCATTATACACTAATAGTGTAAATTTATATTGATGATATCATTTTTTATGCTACTAATGAATCTCTTTGTGAGGATTTTATTAAGTGTATGACTAGGGAATTTGAGATGAGCATGATGCGAGAGCTCAAATTTTTCCTTGGCTTATAAATTAAGCAAACCAAAGAAGGGATCTTCATCAACCAAGCCAAATATACAAAGGACATTGTCAAGAAATTTGGCATATAAGGATGTAAAGTGGCAAAAACACTAATGAGTGCTACCATCAAATTGGACAGGGATGAATTGGGTAAGTCGGTTGATGAAAAGAGATATTGAGGTATGATCAGTTCTCTACTTTATCTTGCCGCTTCTAGGCCTGATATAATATTTAGTGTATGTATGTGTGCTAAGTTTCAATCTTGTCCCAAAGAATCACATTTAAATGTTGTTAAAAGAATTTTTAAATATTTACATGGCTTATTACATTTAGGGTTATGGTATCCTAGAGATTCTTCTTTTAGCCTCATAGGTTTTACAGATGTGGATTATATTGGTAGTCTTTTACATAGAAAAAACACTTATAGAACTTGCCAATTTATAAGAGTGTTTAGTTTCTTGGTTTAATAAAGCAAGTTTCGGTTGCCTTATCTACCGCCGAAGCTGAATATGTAGTTGCGGGTTGTTATTGCACCTAAGTCCTTTGGATGAAACAATAATTAAAGGATTTTGGCAAAGTTGCGGATCACATTCCCATCAAATGTGATAACATTAGTGCAATAAATCTTTCCAAAAATCCCATCCAACATTTTAGGAGCAAACATATAGACATTAGGCATCACTTTCTTAGAGATCATGTCCAAAATGGTGATGTTGTGCTAGAATTTATAAACACAAATCATCAACTTGCGAACATTTTCGCTAAACCTCTTAATGAAGAACGGATGAACTTCATTTAGAGAGAATTGGGAATGCTTGATGGAAGATCCCTAAAGTAAAGAATTATATCATTCTATATCTTGCATTATTCCATGATTGAATGATTGCCTTATGATATGTATGATGTTTATTCCTTTAAATGTCTTATTTTCATGTGCAATTGTGTTTTTCAATGCCAACTTGCATGAATTAAACATAAAAATATCAAAGATGATCACTGTTTGAATAGTCAAGTCTCATAATTTCATAGTTATCTTTTAGAACTTGTAATCTGCAGTCGCTATTTCTTGGTTCATGGTTATGAATTACAGGTGCTCATCTTTCGATTGATAACCATCAATTTGTGGTCGCAACTTTCGATCTACACTACAAATTTGTTCAAATTTCAAAATTTTTGACCATTGAACGCGTCTTTTCTTAAGGTTTTTTTATATGTTACTCACATTTTCTAAAATTTGCGATCTCGACTTTCGGTAACTACCACACATTTAAGTGATTTGACTGCCAACCAATTGCACTCCTTCATTTAATTCATTTATGACCATTTTTAGCTATTTTCACACCCTTTCTTAGCCTATATAAACCCCTCACACAATGTTCTTATTCCTTCCTACCAAGTATCTTCATCTCTCTTCTTCCTTAATCAATCTTCCTTCATTCTGAAATGGCCCCCTAAGAAAGCTTCAAGAGCAGAGAAAGGAAATGCAGTAGCACAACCTTCTGGACCTCTAGCTCTACACTAGATGAAAAGGATTACAAAAGAAAAGAAGGATCGCTAGAAGGTAAATTCCTCTAAGATCATTTTACCGAACAAAATTCCTACTACTTTTCTTATTGAGTCGTTAGGAATCAAAGATGAAATCCACGCATTTCTTTCTAACATGGGGTGGAACGAATTCATATTTTGTGATGAACCTAGATATGATGAAATCGTGCGAGAATTCATGTGTACTGTGACTTTTAGTAGGAGAGCAAAATCTAATGTCGACCAACATGGGTTAGTATTTTGTGCTTTCAGAGACCATTTTTTCATCACTTTTGAACAATTATCCAATATTTTCAATCTTCAAGTCAAAGATGACATTTCATTCATCATTTTTGCTCTTGAAGTCATTTATTTAAAGTTTTGGTTTGAAGTTTCCTTCGAGACAAACATGACCCCAAAACCACCTTAGCCAAATACATTTGAACCCTACCTCTTTGGCTATTTCATCATATCATCACATTCTCTATTAATGCAAAGAGGGGATGGTAATGAAAAGGTGTCCTAAAAGAATCTTGCTATCTTTTTCTACCTTGTCAAAAACAAGCCTATACAAACTGATTCACATGAGCACCAAACTAAAGAGTCAGTTTCTTCTCCCTTCTCATTTAACTGTCATCCACCGATATGTTGGTGCTTTTAATAAGGAAAATGAAAAATTCCTTACTAAGAAGTTTCTTCCCTCTCAAAACTTTATGGACCTCACTTACCACATCAATGTAAAAGCTATTCACCTTGATTGTTATGCTTACACTCTGGGTGCTTTTGGAGCCTAAAAGTTGGAAACGTCCCAAGCCTCCAAAAGAAAAAGGCTTATCATTGAAGAAGGAGAACAACTAGTCCCACCTCCTTAACCAAAACCTAAGACCAAAGTCTCTCATGCCACCATCAATAAAAAATTGGATAAGGTGATGAGGATGCTCAAGAGAAGATTTCTCCTCCTTTCCCACCTACACAGTGACTTGGTGGACCTATAAGAGAAAGTAGGTGCTCCCCCCTTCCATCTTCAAGATTTTGAGGATTGGGAGGACACACCAAAAGAGGAGGACAATCAAGAGGTTGAGGCGAGTGATGAAGCTAAGGGAGGAGATAATGAAGAACAATATGATTTTAGAGATGATGTGTAACATCCTCAACTCAAATCATATGCATTTTAATTACATCACATTTGAATATATGCATTGGATAAATAATTGTTTAGACATGTGAATTAGAGAAACATGACAATGACACTTGCACCATTACATTTGGAACACTTAAACATATATGTAATTTTTGTATGGTTGCATGGAAAATTATCTTATGTTGTGTGCATGTTGTAATTTCATAAATAATGGTATTTTAGATCTTATTTAAAAGTATATGAAGCATTTAAGGATTAGGAGATGAATGAAGGTGCTTAAGGAGTGAAGAAGAGGGATTAAAAGAGGAAAAGTGAACTTTCAACCAATAGAAATGAAACACCATGATTTTGTCTTATTGTAATAGGCTTACAAGTGTAATTTTTAACCATTTAGGATCAAAATTGAGGGGTTAGATATGAGGTACAGTAGAAGAAAGAGAGAGCTAAGGAAGAAGAAGAAGAAGAAGAAGAAGAAGAAGAAGAAGGAGAGGAAGAACAGTGAGCTGCCTAGGAAATAATCCTAAGGTTTTCTAATTCTGGGACATTAGGTAAGTTAATTTATCTTATTTTAACATGAAATTAACCCCTCATGACATGTTAATCATGCATGGTTAGTGTGAATTATGGAGTATTTGAGATAGAACTCTTAGATGGAAGTTAAAATTCAAGAGAACAAGAGCTGATTATGTTGATTTTCCTGTTGGAGCAGAATTTTGTACCCACAATTTAATAACACTAGAAGAGGAATTAGGGAAAGTGAAAAATATGAAAGTTGTAGCTTTATGTCTCATATGAAACAGTTTTGCTTGATTTTGTGTGTGTGAAGAGATATGGCTCCTTCATTAGGGCTGGTTCACAACCAACTGAAATGACCTCAGTCTTTCTATTTTATTATATTTTGATGGCCTTATGTTCTAATTTTGACAAAGTTAAAAACACAAAATTTATAGCATTATATCCCCTTTAAATACATGTAAATCAATTTTGATTGATTTTCTATGTGGAAAGAGATATGGTTCACAATCAATTTTGATTGATTTTCGGATGAAACCTCACCTTTCTTTTAATTCTGTTTTCTAAGAATTTGATGGTCATAGATTCAGAATTTGATGATGGTCCAAACTTTAAAGTTGCATATTTATGTCTTATCTACCTACTTGTGAGATATGTTTTCCAAATACAACATGGTTGTTGAGATATTGTTCCTTCATCATGACTGTTTGTCAACATGTTATGAACCTGCTAACCCTGAGATTTGGTCCTTTGTTTTGGTGACTTTATAGACTGAACTAGATAATGAGTAAAACATAAAAAATGTTCCCTTATATGTCTTGTAACTGATGGTTGATTATTATTGCAACTGGATTTGTAAAATTTGAGATACACCCAAGAATGTAAGACCTACTCAGACTGAGATGACATTGCAACAGGGCCAAATTCAAAAATTTACCACATTTTCTATGTGTCTGATATTGGCTTGAAATTTGACTATGTTGTATCATTATGTGTCTAGTTTTAAAAAAAAGAATCAAGTAATTTGGATGAGTATATCTGTAGTTATTGTTGTGAGAGTATAGCAAGCTCAGGCTACCATATAAGGAAAATATGCATAAACGCTAGGTCCGCTCGCATGAATCATGCCATAGTTGCATAACAAGATGAAAATATTACTGCATTATCATGGATTGATTTGGTCTATTGAAGTAGGTCCTCAAGGTATTGAAGATAATAGTGGGAATCAGCTGGGACCATCCACGACTTAATAAGCTTGAAGGAGGAAGTAAGTAAATAGCTAATGGTACTATACGTGTGATTGGTTAAATGCCATGAACATATACTCAATGAAATGAAATGTTGTTTAATGTGATGGCATTAAGGAATAAATTGATGAAAAGATTGTTATACTCTTGATTTATTTATTTTCATGAAACGTTAATAAATTATGACTTGGGAATGAGAGTACGTGGTGATATGAGCTACCAAAGTTATGGGTGTTGTTATTAAACATTATATTACTAAAATTTTGGTGGATTTATAGTTGATTTGTTGAAAGAATAATACTTGATGTTGTTGGCAAGTAACACTATTCATAGCCTGTATGACAATGATTTATAACAGCTTGCGTGGCAATCACATTCGATAGCCTGTGTGGCAATAAAATATAACAGCCTGTGTGATAATAACATTTGATAGCCTATGTGGCAATGATATTTATAGCCTATGTGGCAATAAAATATAACAACCTATGGCAATAAAATATAATAGGTTGTGTGGTAATAACATTCGATAACCTGTGTGACAATGATATCTATAACATGTGTGGCAACAAAATATAACAGCTGTGTGGCAATAACATTTGATAGCTTGTATGACAATGATTTTTATAGCTTGTGTGGCAACAATATTTATAGCCTATGTGACAACCAAAAATGAAAGCCTTTGCGGTAGTGATATTGATAGCCTATGTGGCATTTAAGAGTAAAAACTCTTTATTTCATACATGGATATGATGATGAATTATTAATATTTAAATGTTTGTTATGTTATTTGATATTGAAGTATTGTTATGCATTTACTTACTGAGTATGCAAGCTCACTCTTTTGCATTGAATTTTATTTCTAGAAGAGTAGACTAAAGATTGTGTCCAGTTACATTTCGAAGTTGTCATCTAGCAGTCTAATAGAGGTTGGGCCAGTATGCAGTCTATTCGTATTTTAAGTTGTTTAGCCATGTATACTTTGTTGTAAATAGTTACTATGTTATGAATAAGAGACATAGTGTAAGAAAAAAATAATAATTGAAATCAGTTCTTTTAATCACAATGGATAGACTGAGAGAATTTTAATAATTAGTAAATGGGATGTCACATTTTACTGGTATCAGAGCCTAGTTAAATGATTCTGTAGACATGTGTAATATGAATGTGATATATATGATATTTGCATTGTGTTAATGTTACATGCATTGGCATATAGGAGTATGGATGCACCTGATAGAGTTAATACTTGCCTAGAGGTTAAACATGAGTCTGTTGAGTCTGTTCATGCACGTGAGCATGTTGACCATGTTGCATAGAATTTTGAGATGTCATGAAATAATCCAGCCATAGGTGTAAACCTAAATATCATACAGTTTATTGAGATGATGTAGATATTTGCAATAAAAGCTTATGTAGGACTTGCTATAGATAGGAATTACGATAGATTGAAAAAGTAAAGGGTAATTGACTTTCAGGGCACAACAGATTTTACTGTGGCTGAAGAGTGGCATAGAAAAATTGAAAGAATCTTGAATAGGCTTGAATGCATCCTAGAGTAAAGTTGAAGTATGCAATATCTTTGTTTTAAAAGAATGCCTTGGATTTGTGGGAGACTATTCCAGGTAGCTTTACTCAATCGATGACATTGACCTGGATGATTTTCTAAGGGAGTTTGCAAAAAAAAAAAAAAAAAGTAAACACCATTGGTATACTTAGATAAAAAGAAGATGAAGTTTCTAATCGAAGCAGAATGATATAATGATTGCGGATTATAAGGCATAATTTGTTAAAATTCTTGAGATATGCCCTAAAGTATGTGACTACAGAGGAATTGAAGTGCTAAAAGTTTGACAAGGGACTGAGGTTAAATTTAAGATCGATTAGCAGTTAAACTAACTAATTATACTACACAATTAGCAATAACTATTTGAGCTAAGAAGGTGATCAAAGAGAAGAATGCAATTGAGGTTAAAATAAAGAGAAGTTATGTAGGATGAAGTGGAAAACTCAATAGGGCAATAAATAGGGGTGGTTTTACATTGTCTGGTGGATTAAGATTTTAAAGAGGTATTAATAATTAAATAGATGAAGGACAAAGTCAACCTAGTAGATTAGCATTAGTAGCATTTAGTAGAGGTAGGTATGTTGGTTTTGAAGGCTAAAATGGTAGGAAAGGACCCATTGACATAATGGGGAGAGGTGTTGCACCAATTTGTAATATTCATGGAAGAGCTCATTTTGGAAAGTCTTAAGGACCTAAAAGGGTTACTTACTATACTTATAGATAGTCAGAACATATAAGCCAAGATTGCCCAATGACATGTGTGATTGAAGGAGAGTGTCAAGTAGTTATGGGGAGAATGTTCATGACATAAGTAAAAATAAAGTGTGTACAAATTGTCCTGTACTAGTGTGTGGTGTCGTATTGACTCCAAATTTAGTATTGATGAACTTTAAGGAATTTGATGTTATTCTAGGTATGAATTTTGTAGATTGTCATACTAAAGAGTTGAAATCAAATCTTTAAGACAATTAAAGAGTTATAATTGTTAGGGAGCACAAAACTTTTCCCACTTGTTTGACCTCAAGTATTCAAGAATTTCAATTAATTTAAAAAAAAGGTTGTGATGCATTTCTAGTTAGTGTAGTGGACACTAGTGTTCCTAATCTAAGGTTAACAAACATTTCTGTAATGAGAGAGTTTCTAAAAATATTTCTTGATTATTTGCTTGATTTGTCACCACATAGAGAAGTTGATTTTAATATTAAGACCTTACTAGAAGTGACACCTATATCTATTACATCATACCAAATGACAGTAGTGGAGTTCTAAGAATTAAAGAAATAATTAGAAGAGTTGTAGGAAAAAGGTTTCATTTGACCTAATACATCTCTTTGGGGGATTACTATTGTTATTTGTGAAAAAAAAAGATGGAAACATGTAGTTATGTAATGATTATAAACAATTAAATCAAGTAATGATAAAGAATAAATATCTATTGGTAAAAATTGATAATTTTCTTGATCAACTTTGAGGTGCAATGTTATTTTCAAAAATTGATTTGAGATTTGGCTATTAGCAGTTAAGGGTTGTTGAGCCAAATATCCTAAAAACTGCTTTCTGCACTAGATAGGGCCACTATAAGTTCCTTGTTTGCCCTTTGAGTCAACTAATGCACCAGCTACATTTATGGCTCTTATGAACAAAGTGTTCCAACCTTACTTAGACAAATTTGTAATTGTGTTCATTGATGACATTCTCATATACTCACAAAATCAAGACAAGCACAAGCAACATCTAAGATTGCGAAATTGAACAAATGCGAAATTGAACAAATTGAACAAATTGAACAAATTGAACATCTAAGATGACATTACAACAGAGCAAAGTTAAAAAATTCACCACATTTTCTGTGTGCCTGATATTGGCTTGAAATTTGAATATGTTGTATCATTATGTGTCTAGTTTTTTAAAAAATAATCGAGTAATTTGGATGATTATATCTAGAGTTATTGCTATGAGAGTATAGCAAGCTCAGCCTGCCATATAAGGAAAATATGCATAAACACTAGGTCCACTTGCATGAATCATGCCATAGTTACATAACAAGATGAAAATCTTATTTTATCATCATGGATTGATTTGGTGTATTCACGTCGATCCTTGAGGTATTGAAGATAATAGTAGAAATAAGCCGGGACCGTCCACAACTTAATAAGCTTGAAGGAAGAGGTAAGTAAATAGCTAATGGTACTATACATGTGATTGGTTAAATGCCATGAACATATACTCAATGGAATGAAATGTTGTTTAATGTGATGATATTGAAGAATAAATTGATGAAAAGATTGTTATACTCTTGATTTATTTATTTTCATGAAACGTTAATAAATTATGACTTGGGAATGAGAGTATGCAGTGATATGAGCTGCCAAAGTTATGGGTGTTGTTATTAGGCATTATATTGCTGAAATTTTGGTGGATTTATAGTTGATTTGTTGAAAGAATAATACTTGATGTTGTTGGCAAGTAACACTATTCATAGCCTGTGTGGCAATAACATTCGATGTCTGTGTGGCAATGATATCTATAGTATGTGTGACAATAAAATATAACAGCTTGTATGGCAATAACATTCGATAGCATGTGTGACAATAACATCTATAGCCTGTGTAGTAATAAAATATAACAACATGTGTGACAATAACATTCGATAGCTGGTGTGGCAATAAAATATAACAGTCTGTGTGGCAATAACATTCGATAGCCTGTGTGGCAATGATATCTATAGCCTGTGTGGCAATAATATTTATAGCTTATGTGGCAACCAAAAATGAAAGCCTTTATGGCAGTGATATTGATAGCTTATGTGGCATTTAAGAGTAAAAACTATTTATTTCATGCATGGATATGATGATGAGTTATTAATATTTAAATGTTTGTTATGTTATTTGAGATTGAAGTATCGTTATGCATTTATTAATATTTAAATGTTTGTTATGTTATTTGAGATTGAAGTATCATTATGTATTTAGTTACTGAGTATGCAAAGCTTAATCTTTTGCATTAAATTTTATTTCAGGAAGAGTAGACTAAAGATTGCGTCCAGTTACATTTCGAAGTTGTTGTCTAGCAGTCTAATAGAGGTTGGGCCAGTATGCGGTCTATTAGTATTTTAGTTTGTTTAGCCATGTATACTTTGTTGTAAATAGTTACTATGTTGTGAACAAGAGACATAGTGTAAGAAAAAAATAATAATTGAAATTAGGTCTTTTAATGACAATGGATATAGAGAATTTTAATGATTAGTAAATGAGATGTCACATGATGACAATTCTCCTATCTTTTATATTGTCTTTAAGATCTCTATTTCTTTTTTTCTCTATTTTCTTTTTAATTTTTTGATGTAAACACTATTGATCCCACAGTTTATAAATAAATAAAAGTGTTTGATTTGTAATTCTTTGTCTCATATGCTATGTGATTGCAATTTTTTTATGTTATGTTCTGTGATTGTAACTCTTAAAGTTATGTAAGTTATTGTTTGCTCTTTTTTCATTTACTCTTCCATATTTATCCTCTTTTTGATCGTGCTAAAGAGGGAGAGAGAAGAATGGAGAGAAAATAAGAAATGTACTTAAGAAAAGCATAAGTTAAGGGGGAGCAATTTTTTTTTCAAAATTAGAATACTTAGAATTTTTCTTTGATCATTTTTTAAGTATTCATTGATCATTTCATCATTAACCATCCCAACTTCACAACTCATGCATTTGATTTTCCTTAATCTAAGTTGTCAAAATCAAAAAGGGAGGGATTGTTGGACCAGATTGGTCAAACCTAAGTCATAAACCTCTTTTGATCTTAACAAAAGAGGTTGATCAATACTAATATTTTCATTAAGTGTTGTTTTGCAGTTTATAAGATAGTTTTTTCATTGGAAGTTAGATGGAAATCAAAATCTCCAACTTTGAGAAGGTCATCCAAATTCGTGGTCTGTATCCTCCAAATTTGCAACCGCGACTTAGCCGATGGAAATAAAGCTGAGTCATAGAGGAATTCGCGATTGCTATTTCCTCCTGTGTCGCGACCACAAATTTCTTAGTGACAAAGAAGGGAACCAAAGCCACAACCATAGAATGCCAAGTGTCCAAGGGAACCGTTGGAAATCAAAAAATCACAAGGGCAAAGATTTGGTCATAACACGACTCAAGAAGTTGAAGTTTCCTCACCAAACGCAGGAATTTGCGGTCTCAGTCGCACCCAAGATAAAGCCAATTCACGTCCATGACTTTTAAGTAGTAGGTTGAACACAATGGCTATTATTCTTGGACAACCAATGGATGAAAGACATGTGGACTAGCTATTAGACACAACAAGATTCTCTGTTGCAATTTCTGGCTCCTCAGTACAAATTGAAAATTTGCGATTGAGAAATTATAGTAACGACCGCGACTTCTGCTTGACGAGCATTTAATGCAAAATCTGCCTAGCATAACTTAGAGATTTGGAGATAGTTTTAGAGTAACGTCTCTTTGGTGAATGTGAACTATAAATACTCTACCAAATAGATGTAAATGCAAGATAATTGAATTAATTATAACTAAACTCTTACCAATTTGCTACTCATTCTTTTACTCTTCTTTAAGTGTTATTGATTGTTTGGTGCAAGCAATAAACACCTTTGTAAGTAGGTTAAGAGTTAGCCTAGATTCTAAAACTCTTGTAAAAGGTTAAAGTGTGAGCCTTAAAACACTTATGAAAGGTTTTTGTGTGAGCCTAGAAAACACAAATTGTAAGGGTTTTGTATGAGCCATAAAACACAAGTTGTATAAGTTTTGTAGGATTTGTTAGCATTCGAACCACTATAAACCTTTGTGTTGATTCTTCTAATCTCCTTCTTCACTTCCCAAACACTTAAATCTTCTTTTTAATTTTAAAATAGGCCACCAATGCAACCCCCCTTCTTAGTGCCCTATGCCAACACTCATATTTTAATAACATTCTTTTATCTTTGTACTTGACCATGCCTTGCTAACCCTAACCTCAACCTTACATTGTATGCTAAAAAGACCTTATAATCCTTAGGTTGTATCTAACTGAAAATATAAATTTTTTAAAAGTATATTACCAAGATACACATACTCTATTGTGTTAGTTGATTTTAGATTATTAGTTAAGAACTAGTTATTATTATAAGTAGATTTGTTTAATTTATGAAAATTATGGATATCACTGAGATAAATTTCTCTTGAAGGCCTTGATACTTGATCTTGATTGTTTAAACTATTGAATTTTACTTAGAATTATTTTTTCTTGAGGACAAACAAGAGGTTAAGTTTGGGAGAATTTATTTGGTGTATATATACATACATACATATAAAGATTAATTCCCTTCAAATTTTAGTATTTTTTATTGAATTTGACATATAAAAGGACTTTGTAAGGATTACATATGTTTTGTAGGGTTAATATGGAAGAAAATATCTCAAAAAGCATGGAAAAGGCCTTACATGCCCATACAACTCATTGGCATGGCTATGCACGCGCCCATACAATAAGGTAAAAGTTGAACTGATTTACACACCTAGTTTGCATGGACATGTAAATTTTGCATGGTCATATGCACACCTATGTAAAATGTAGTATGTAACTCTAAGAAAAGGAATCACATATTTAAACACCTATACAAATATTTGTATGGTCATGCATCACCAAAAGGGGGATTTTTTACTTATTATTCCACTCTAATTGCTTTTTAATTCAATTTTATAAGGTTCTTACTTAGTTCCAACATTAAGAAGACAATTTAAAGGGGCAAAGGAACATAAATTTCATAATCTAATGAGCAAAGAAATCAATCAAAGAAGGAGGCAAGTTAGCGAGAAAAGGCTTAGGAGCAAAAGGAGATCAAATGGTTAATCAAGTAAGAGCTTAAAAGATTAAAGATCATGTCTTCCATACAAATAGTTTTATTATTTTCTCTTCTCATCTGAACTAATTCTTTCATAGTTATGGCATAAATGGATCTTGTTTAAGCTATTATTGTTTTCTATTCCAAGTTTTGTTAGTTTTATTCATCCTTTATATAAGTAATCATTGTGAACTCATTATTATTGATTGGTTGCCATTAATCATATTTAGTTTTATGAATAGACTATCCAGAGATGTTTTTCATGAAATAAATCTTCAATGATTCTCTTAATTTATTTTGTGATGAGAGACTCTAATAGATTATTGTTATCACTAAGGTCTTATTTTGTTTGACAATTGCATGATGTCTAATAATTGTGTCAAGAGACTTTAAGTTTAACATGTTATTATATGTTAATTGATTCTTAAGAAAGATTAATTAATCAACTAAGTGATCTAATAATAACATTAGATGAGTAACCCAATTGGGTGAAAAGATTAGAAAATATAAGAAGTTAACAAGTGAAATTAAACCCCTAGCTGTTTTCTCTTATTAATTATTTTCTTACAACTTGTGAATAATTAAAGAAATTTTAATCTTTATAGTTGTTTGTTTATATAATCTTTCAGTTAGGTTTTGTAGATAAAACAAGAGATAAAAGTTTAGTACTAAATATGCGATCCTCACGGGATTGATATTCATACTCTTTTACACTTTATTACATATCGACTTATGCACTTGCAATTTAAGGGTTATATACTTAACACACACCTAAACACATAAACAACCTTTGATGCTCTTTTTTTCCTCTATGATCATTGGATTTCCTCCACCTTTATTAGACCTTTTTTTCATTCTTTCTTAATTCAATCCTTGCACCAAATGCTTTCAACATTCCCAAGTCTTATTGCCTTGAAAGATTGCCTCCATCTTTAAAAGCATGTTAAGGAATCAAACAAAACCCTCAATACTTAGGTAGGCAATTCTTCAAGCATGCTTTTGTTACTGCTTGGTAAAGGCGTGCCTTAATTTTCCCTTACGATTTTAACCCAACTACAAAAACTATAAGAACAAATAATCAACCATAAGGTTAGAACTTCTCTTAGTTTTGGAATCATTCAAAATAACCAATACAGATGAGTAACCTTGAGGTCCATAATCCCCCCTAACATGAAGGACTTTATATGTAAAACTTCAAAATCAAAAGCAAAAGGAAAGAAATGTAGTAGAAAGGTCTAGAGGTTAGTTTTAACCTTAAAGATATCTTTTTAGCCAGTTGAAGATTGTAATGAAAAAGGAAGGTTCTATTTGGTTTTTCCTTAAGCTTGCTTAGGATTTAGGTGTGTTTGCCATGCTCTTGAGGGTTTCTTAGAGTAATATGAATAGAGTTTTATTAGGGAAATTAGCCTTTTCCTTATCAATGAAAAGGGGTAATTTATATATAAAAAAAAGGAACAAGTATGTCAGGTGCACATGAAGGACCTTACCCCACTCTCTCTATTACTCTTATGGATAAAATCAAAGAACATTCTAAAAGCTGGGTTTTAAGTTAGTTCTACAATTAATGAGTTAGTTATGTAGCCAACCATTTATTTATGCATCCTAATGGATAGGGTTTTTTCTCCTATTCTAAAAGCTTTTGCCTGCTTGGATAGTAGGAAAATGGCTACATAAGCATCTATGTTAGTTATAAAACCATCATGTTAGCTATAAAACTATGTTCTACATACCAAGCAAGGTTACCTTGCCTTAGGTGACTATAAAGAATGGTTGGTTCAAAGGCTTACCAAGCTTACTCTTTTCTCTTGGACATTGCCATCCTGATCCTTTCAGGATGAACTGAACATGGTTCTCATTATTAGGCTTACATCTAAACAATCTTAAAATCTAATGCTTATAGTTTCTCCTTATTTTATGAGGCTTAGAAAAATATATTTTAATAAAATGGTTGTTACACAAGGTACATCAAAGTATTTAATATAAATATAAATATTGAAAGAAGGATACATAAGGATACGATGTTTCCTTAGCATTTTTTAGTAGGTTCTAAGGCTTTTACTTATTGTGATGTCATTATTCACCTTCTACAAGCTTCTACTTAGGATTTCATCCTCTTTAGCAGCTTTTTACTATCACTAAGGCTTTTTCCTTTCACAAGGCCATCACTTACCTTTTAAAAGTCTCTCTTTGGAATTTCTTCTGTCTTAGTAACTTCTTCTATCAATAATGCTTTTGCCTTTTACAATATCATCATTTACTTTTTATAAGCTTTTTTTAAAAAAAGTTATTCCCTCTTAGCAAGCTTTTGTTATCACAAAGGCTTCTCCTTTTATAGGATTGCCACTTGTCTTTTACAAGCTTATCTTTTAGACTTCTTCCCCCTTAATTGTGTTTGTCATCACTAAGGCTTTTGCCTTTCAAAGGGTTATCACTTACCTACTGCATGTGTCTCTTTGGGACTTTTTCCACTTTAGCATACTTTTATGATCACTAAGGCTTTTTCCTTCTATAGGGTCATCACTTACCTTCTATAAGCTTTTCTTTGTCTTTTATTTTGCATTGCATTTGGATTCTTTTTAAAGTCTCTTATGCTTTTGTTTTTTATTCTGCTATTCTGTTCATTTTAATTTCTAGCTTTACTTCTTTCTTTGGCTTTAGTTATGTCTACTTCCTCATTTCATTCTTTGGTTTTTTCTCGTTCACCCTTTCATTTTCTTCTTCTCTTTTTTTTTTATCTAATAGTTGAATCTCTTTGGTTTTCAATCTCTTTTATCTTTTTCTCACTTTTTAACTTTCTAGGTTCTCTTTGGTTTCTCTTGAGTTTTTCTTTTATCTTTTTCTTTCATTTTCTCTGATTTTTCTCTATTCTCTTTCCTAGCTTTCAATCTCTCTTCTCTTTTTTATTCTTATCTCACCTCCTTCTCTTTTTTTTTTCTTTTTTTTTTTCTTTTTCTTCTTCCTTTCTTTCATTTTTCTTTCATTATCTTCTTTTCTTTTATTTTTTTCCTTCTCCTCTCCTTTTTCTTTTTTCTTTCTATTTGCATTTATTTCTTCTTCTTTTTCTTTCCTTTTTCTTCTTTTCCTTTTTCCTTTTTGTTCTTTTATTTTTTCCTTTTTCTTCTTTCTTATTTTGTCCCTTTTTATTTTCCTTGTTTTCTTCTTTTCTATTGGCCACCAAGAAAGGGGTTTGAATTGGTGTATAAAAATTAAAACAAGAAAGTAGGAAGACAAATAGTTCGAGTATTAACCAACCATACGACCACTTCCCAATTCTCTATAATTGGGTATTTCACTCACTCAAATGGTGTTTTTCAAGCTCACACCTAACTTTTACACTTTACATTTTTAAAGGCTCACACAACCTATTACAAGTGTTTTCCAAGGCTAACACTAAACCCTCTCTCAAGTGTTTTCTCAGGCTCACACTAAAACCTTTCTCTAGTGTTTTTACAGACTCACACTTAACCCTATTACAAATGGTGTTTATGCTCACACCAAACAATCACTTAAAGAATAGAAAAGATTAGGTAGCAAAACTACAAGAGTTTGATTACAAATTAATGAATTCTTTTTTATTTACATCTATTTGGTGAGGTATTTATAGTCTTTACCCACTAAAGAGTCGTTGCAATAAAACTGGTAGCAAATATCTAAAGTATGCTAGGCAGATTTTCCATTAAATGCTTGTCAGGCTTTATTCGCGGTTGCAATTTTCCAATTTCCATACGGGGGCCAAAAATTATGGCAAAAATCCTCATTTGTGTCTAATGTCTAGTCCACGTGTCTTCTCATTAGTTTACCAGGAAAATATAGTCGTTGCGTTTCACCTGCTCATAAAAGTAGCGATCGCAATTTTTCTTGTATAGGGTGTGACTTAGGACGCGAATTTGTCTGTCAAAATGTCCATCTTCTTCTTCATAAATCGCGATCGCTGCCCACAAGTTGCTATCACGATTTTTGTCTTCCAACGGTCACCTGGGACACTTGTCATGTTGTGGTTGTGGACTTGCTTCCCTCTTAAGTTACTTTGAAATTCGTGATCATGACTGGGGCGTGACATAAACCGTGAATTCATCTGTGACTGTGGCACTTCCATCTTTGGATGAATCGCGACAGAGAAGTGGCTTGTGAATTCGCCTGTCCAATTTTCAGCCTGTCTTAAGCTAAGTCGTGGTCGCGATATTTGAAGTTATGGTCGTAAATTAAGAGACACTTTGCTTTCTTTAGAGATTATGAACTCCATCCAACTTCTAATTTAGAGACTAACTAAAAACTATAAAACAACACTTAATTGAAACACTAGAATTGATCAATCTCCTTTGTCAAGATCAAAAGGGATCCAAGACTTAGGATTAACCATCCTAGTCCAACAATCTCCCTCTTTTTAATTTTGACAACTTAGATTGATCCAAAGGGAAAATAATGCAGAAATATGAAGTTGGAGTGTAGAATGATTCAATGAATACTTAAGGTAGAATTTCCTAAGTATGATAGTTTGATGCTCCCCCTCAACTTATGTTATTTTTGCAAATTATTTTTTCTACCTCTTAGACTTAGATTGTTTCTAGTTTCTATCTCTCCCCTTTTGGCAAGATCAAAAAGAGGGTGTAAAAGGGAAATGAAAATAGGCATAAGTGTACATAAGGAGCAAAATAAGAATGCAAACATAAAGATAAAGTTCATTAATCACATAAGATAAGAATGTCCAAAGAAACACAAATTTATTTATTTATAACTGTGGGATCGCAATAAACACAAATAAATAACAAAAATAAGAAAATACAAATGATCCCTAATCTAGAAGGTTGGAGAATCATCATCATCTCTAGAAGTTTCTTCCTCTTGCTCATGTATGGCTCCTTCTGCTTCATCCCCATCCTCAACTTCTTCATTGCCATCTTCATCTTATGTATCTTCAAATTTGGTGTAGTCTGAAAGGTGACAAGAAGGAACCCTTAATTTCTCTTAAAGATCCACCATGTCACTATGAAGATGTACGAGAAATAAGAATCTTCTTTTCATCATTCTCATCATCTTGTCCAATTTTTGATTGATGGTGGCAAGAGACAACTTGGACTTGGGTTTTACTTGAGGAAGAGGGACTAGAATTGCTCCTTCTTTAATGTGGAGCCTCTTCCTCTTAGAATCTTGTGAAGTTTCCATTTTCTTGACCCCAAATGCATCTAAGGTACAGGCATAAGTATCTGGGTGTATGGCTTTGGCATTTATGAGGTAAGTGAGGTCAAGAAAATTTTAGGAAGGAAGAAGCTTATTGGTGAGGAATTTTTCTTTTTCCTCATTAAGGGCTCCAACGAAACAATAAATGGCAATAATATGTGAGGGCAGAAGGAATTGACTCCTAGGTTTGATACTCATGTGGATCAATTGATCCAAAAGGTATCGACCAGTTTGTATGGGTTTATTTTTGACAAGGCAGAAAAGGAATGCCAAGTCTTTTTGGGACATTTTCTCGTTACCATCACCTATTGCATTGATGGAAAAGGTGATGATACGATGGAGTATCCAAAGGGGTAGGGATTTAAGTGCAGAGATTATGAAAATGATGTTTTCTCTGACTTGTAAATTGAAAAAAGAAGAAAGTTGTTCAAAAGTTATGTAAAAAGGATCGCCAAAGGCCCGAAATACTAACCCGTATTGACCCGCGAGAGATTCAACTTTGCGACTAAATTGGACGGTGCACATGAATTCTCATATAACTTCTTCATATCCGATTTCATCTCGAAAGATGACCTCATTCTAGCCAAGGTTTGAGAGAAAAGCACAGATTTCATTATTGATGCTCAAGGTTTCTAATAGAAAAGTGGAGGGGATCTTGTTAGAAAGGATAATCTTGGAGGATTTGGTTTTGTATCTTTCTTTTTCCTCCTTAGTAACTCCCTTTATGAGTTGGAGTGTAAGGGGTGCGTAGGGTTGAGACACTCTATTTCCTTCTTTGCTATTGTGATCTTCTTTGAGGCCATTGCAAGGGCTGAAGAAAATTTGGAAGAATTTGATAGCTTTGAAAGTAAGAGAGTTTGAGAATATAATGAAGTGATGAAAATCACTGTTTAGAGGTTTTATATAGCCATTGAAAGGGTATAAAAATGGCTAGAAAAGGTTTAATGAAAAGTTGAAAATGGTTGGCCATCAAATCACTTAATGGCCTGGCAGTTACCCAAATTCACATTCACAAAATCATGAGTCGCAATAGCGAATTCCAGAAAATGTGAGTAACGGATAAATTTTCATCGGGAATACGCGTCTTAACGGTCCAAAATTTGAAAATTGACCAAAATTCGAGGTGGAGTAAAAATCTCATGACTGCGATTTGATGTTTGGCAGCCGGGTGATTTTGACTTGTAATTCGCAACTGTGAAGGAAGGATAGTGACTGCGAATTATAAGTCAATAAGGATAAGAATGAAAAACCAAGTTTTGAAAGAATCAAAATTGTGATCCACATGGAAAATGCCACTCTAAAAACATAAGACATACAATTAACAAACAACATACATAACATTCATACATATGATCAAAATTTTCACTTTAGGGAGCTTCCATTAAGCATTCCCATTTCTTTCTTAATGAAGTTCATTCTTTCTTTATTTAGAGGTTTATTGAAAATATCTGCAAGTTCATGATTTGTGTCAATACACTCTAACACAACATCACCCTTTTGCACAGGATCTCTAAGAAAATGAAGTCTAATATCTATTTGTTTCCTCTTAGAGTGTTGGATGGGATTCTTAGAGAGATTAATAGCACTTGTGTTATCACATTTAATAGGAATGTGATCAATCACTTTGACAAAATCCTTCAATATTATTTCATCCAAAGGACTTAGGTTCAACAACAACCCGCAATAACATACTCGGCTTCCGCGACAGATAAGGTAACTGACACTTGCTTTTTACTAAACCAAGAAACTAGGCATTCTCCTATAACTTGGCAAGTCCTAGAATTGCTTTTTCTATCTAATAAGCTACCCGCATAATCTGCATCTGAATATTCTATGAGACTAAAGGAAGAATCGCTAGGATACCATAACCCTAAGTGAATTGTGCCATGCAAATATTTAAAAATCCTCTTGACAACATTCAAATGAGACTCTTTAGGAGAGGATTAGAACCTAGCACACATACAAACACTAAACATGATATCTAGCCTGAAAGCAGTAAGATAAAGTAGAGATTCGATCATACCTCGATATCTCTTTTCATCTACTATCCTACCCGATTCATCCTTATCTAGCTTGATGGCACCACTCATTGGGGTTTTAGCTACTTTGTAACCATCCATGCCAAATTTCTTGAGTATCTCCCTTGTGTTGGTTGATGAAGATCCCTTCCTTGGATTGCTTGATTTGTAGACCGGGAAAGAATTTGAGCTCTCCCATCATGCTTATTTCAAAGTCCCTAGTCATACACTTAGCAATATCCTTGCAACGAGACTATTTAGTATCACCAAAAATGATATCGTTAATATAGATTTGAACAATTAATGTGTCATGTTTGTGCTTTTTAACAAATAGTGTGGTGTCCAACTTTTCTTTTTCAAAATCATTTTTCAAGAGAAATGAACTAAGCCTTTCATACTAAGCTCTTCTAGCTTGTTTCAAACCATATAAAGTTTTGTTCAATTTAAAAACATGGTTTGGAAAATTATGTGACTCAAAACCAGGAGGTTGTTCAACATAGACTTCCTCCTCAATGATTCCATTCAAAAATGCACTTTTCACATCCATTTGAAAAAGTTTAAAATTCATGTGACATACAAAGGCTAAAAGAATCCTAATGGCCTATAATCTTGTTATAGGAGCAAAAGTTTCATCATAATCTATGCCTTCCTCTTGGTTGTATCCCTTAGCAACCAATCTAGCTTTATTTCTAGTGATGAAACCTTACTCATCTAACTTGTTCCTAAACACCCACTTACAACAGATAATTGGGTATTCTTTTAGCCTAGGGACAAGTTCTCATACCTTATTTCTCTCAAATTAGTTGAGTTCCTCTTGTATTGCAAGTACCTAAATCTCACCTTTAAAAGCCTCTTGAATTGATTTTGGCTTAAGTTGAGAAACAAATGCAAGATTATTATCCAAAAAATTGAGTTGTGATATAGTACTTACACCCTTAGATGTATCACCAATGATCAAGTCTTTAGGGTGATACTTAGAAAATCTCCAATCCTTAGGTAGATCTTGGCTTGGCTATACTTGTTGTTGATGTTATTAGTCTTCATCTACTTTTGATGAATCACCTTCTTCCTTATCTTCTTTTCTTGTAGAATTTTTCAATTCCAACTTCCCAAAGCCACCTACAAGATCATCAATGAAAACACTTTTCCCAAGATCAAGTTTACTGGATTCATCAAAAACAACATTCCTAGGCTCTTCAACTACCATTGAACTCTTATTAAAGACTCTATATGTTTTGCTTGAGGTGGAATATCCTAAGAAGATACCTTTATTGGTTTTTGAATCAAATTTCGCAAGATTATCCTTGGTGTTCGAAATATAACACTTACATCCAAATACTCTAAGGTATGATATCTTAGGTTTTCTACCATTCCATAGCTTATAAGATGTTTTATTGAGAATAGGTCTTTTAAAAACTCTATTTGCAATATAGCACACAATATTAATGGCTTCAGTCCAAAAGTAATTTGGTAAAGAATACTCATTGAGCATTATTCTAGCCATTTCTACCAATGTTCTATTTTTCCTCTCTACAACACCATTTTGTTATGGTGTTCTAGGAGTTGAAAAATTATGAAAAACTCTATTCTCTAAACAATAATTTTCAAATGACTCATTTTGAAATTCCTTTCCATGGTCACTTCTAATAGAAGATATGAAGTAACCTTTTTCATTTTGAACCCTTTTTACATAAAGCATCAAAGGAATCATTCTTATGTGCTAGAAATGATACCTAAGTAAACCTAGAGTAGTCATCTACTAAGACTAGTGCATAATGTTTTCCACCTAAGCTAGCACTTCTAGTGGGTCCTATCAAGTCCATATGAATAAGTTGAAGGGGTCTAGTTGAACTTATAACATTTTTAGCTTTGTGAGAGACATGGTGTTGCTTCCCTATTTGGCAAGGACCATATTCTTATCTTTGGAAAAATTTAGCTTGGGAAGTCCTTCCATTAACTTTCCTTTAGATAGGCTTTGAAGAAGATCAATGTTTGCATGTATAAGCTTTCTATGCCATAACCAAGCTTCAGTGCTCAAAGACATAAGACACTTAAAAGATTGGTTAGCCAAATTGTCTAAGTCAATTGAGTAGTATTACCTTTCCTTTCACCAAATTGACCCAAATTCACGGTGAAAAACTTACCAAATTTTTGAAAAACAAACCAAAATTCGCGAAAATTTCACGACCGCCAATTAACATTTGACAGCTAGGTGAAATTGACTTGTAATTCATGATTGTGAAGGAAGAACAACGACCACGAATTATGAGTAAGCAAGAATAAGAATTGAAAAACCAATTTATAAAAATGAAAAATTGTGATCTACAGGAAAAAAAACATACAATGATATCATAAATCGACAAATACCAATAATCAAAGCAGTATCGCACAAGATCAAGAATTTTCACTTTAGGAAGCTTCCATCAAGCATTCCTAATTCTCTCTTAATGAAGTTCATTCTTTCTTCATTTAGAGGTTCGGTGAAAATATCTACAAGTTGATGATTTGTGTCAATAAATTCCAACACAACATCACCTTTTTGCACATGATCTCTAAGAAAATGATGTCTAATGTCTATGTGCTTGCTTCTAGAGTGTTAGATGTGATTCTTAGAGAGATTAATAGCACTTGTGTTATCACATTTAATTGGAATGTGATCGACTACTTTGCCAAAATCCTTCAATTGTTATTTATTCCAAAGAACTTGGGTGCAACAACAACCCGCCGCCACATACTCAACTTCCGTGGTGGATAAGGTAACTGATACTTGCTTTTTAAGAAACCAAGAAACTAGGATTCACCTATAAATTGGTAAGTCCCAAAAGTGTTTTTTCTATCTAATAAGCTACCAGCATAATCCACATCCGAATACCCTATGAAACTAAATGAAGAATCCCTAGGATACCATGTCCTAAGTGTATTGTGCCATGCAAACACTTAAAGATCCTTTTAATAGTATTCAAATGAGACTCTCTAGGAAAAGATTGGAACCTAGCACACATGTAAACACTAAGCATGATATCCGACCTAGAAGTAATAAGATAAAGTAGAGATCCGATCATACCTCGATATCTCTTTTCGTCTACCACCTTACCCGATTCATCCTTATCTAGCTTAATGGTACTGCTAATTAGAGTTTTAGCTACTTTTAACCATCCATGCCAAATTTCTTTAGTATCTCCTTTGTGTACTTGGCTTGGTTGATGAAGATCCCTTCCTTCGATTGCTTGATTTGTAGACCGAGAAAGAACTTGAGCTCTCTCATCATGCTCATTTCAAATTCTAGTCATACACTTAGCAAAATCCTCACAAAGAGATTCATTAGTAGCACCAAAGATAATATCATCAACATAGATTTAAATGATTAATGTATCATGCTTATGCTTTTTGACAAAAAGTGTTGTGTCTACCTTTCCTTTCTCAAAATCATTTTTCAAGAGAAATGAACTAAGCCTTTCATACCAAGCTCTTGGAGCTTGTTTCAATCCATATAAAGCTTTGTTCAATTTGAAAACATAGTTTGGAAAATAATGAGACTCAAAACCAGGAGGTTGCTCAACATAGACTTTCTCCTCTATAATGCCATTCAAAAAAGCACTTTTCACATCCATTTGAAAAAGTTTGAAATTCATATGACATGCAAATGCTAAGAGAATCCTAATGGCCTCTAATCTTAGTATGGGGGCAAAGGTTTCATCATAATCTATGCCTTCGTCTTGGTTGTATCCCTTAGCAACCAATCTAGCTTTGTTTGTAGTAATGAAACCTTGCTCATCTAACTTGTTCCTAAACACCCACTTACAACATATAATTAGATGTTCTTTAGGCCTAGGGACAAGTTCCCATGCATTGTTTCTTTTAAATTGATTGAGTTCTTCTTGCATATTAAGTACCCAACTCTCATCATCAAGAGCCTCATCGATTGACTTTGGCTCAAGTTGAGAAACAAATGCAATATTATTATCTAAAGGATAAAGTTGAGATCTAGTACTTACACCTTAGAAGTATCACTAATGATTAAGTCCTTGGGGTGACACTTGAAGAATCTCCAATCTTTGGGTAGGTCTTATCTTGGCTCATCTTCTTATTGATGTTGTGGTTCCTCATCTATTGATGATTCACCTCCTTCTTTGTCTTTATCATCTCTTCTTGTAGAATCTTCTAATTCCAGCTTTTTAAGATCACCTATAAGATCATCAACAAAAATACCTTTCCCAATATCAAGTTTACTAGACTCATTAAAAACAACATTCATAGATTCTTCAACTACCATTGTACTTTTGTTAAAGACTTTATGTGCTTTATTAGAGGTGGAATATCCCAAGAAGATACCTTTGTTGGTTTTAGAATCAAATTTCCCAAGATTATCCTTGGTGTTCCAAATATAGTACTTACATCCAAATACTCTTAGGTATGAAATCTTGGGTTTTCTACCATTCCAAAGTTCATAAGAAGTTTTATTGAGAATGGGTCTTTTGAAAACTATATTTGCAATATAACATGAGGTATTAATGGCTTCGGCCCAAAAGTAATTTGGTAAGGAATACTCATTGAGCATTATTCTAGCCATTTCTAACCATGTTCTATTTTTCCTCTCTACAACACCATTTTGTTGTGGTGTTCTAGGAGTTGAAAAATTATGAAAAACTTCATTCTCCAAATAATAATTTTCAAATTACTCATTTTGAAATTCCTTTCCATGGTCACTTCTAATAGAAGATATGAAGCAACCTTTTTCATTTTGAACCTTTTTTACAAAGCTTTTAAAAGGATCAAATGAATCATTCTTATGAGCTATAAAAGATACCCAAGTGAACCTAGAGTAGTCATCTACAAGGACTAGTGCATAGTGTTTTCCACCTAAGCTAGCACTTTTAGTAGGTCCTATCAAGTCCATATGGATAAGTTGAAGTGATCTAGATGTAGTTACAACATTTTTGGTTTTGTGAGAGGTATGGTGTTGCTTCCTCATTTAGCATGGACCACATGTCTTGTCTTTGGAGAAATTTAGCTTGGGAAGCCCTTCCACCAACTTTCCTTCAGATAGGCTTTCAAGAAGATCTATGTTTTTATGTCCAAGCCTTTTATGCCATAACTAAGCTTCATTGCTCAAAGACACAAGACACTTAAAAGATTGGTTAGCCAAGTTGTCTAAGTCAATTAAGTAAGTATTCCCTTTCCTTTCACCCTTGAAAATAACCTCATCATCCACTAAAGTGGTGACTCGACATTCCCTAAGATCAAAGGTGACTTTATTACCTTTGTCACATAATTGAGTTACACTTAACAAATTGTGTTGTAAGCCACTAACTAAAAGAACATTATCAATTAAAGAACATCCATTCTTACCAATAGTTCTATTGCCAATTACCTTACCCTTGGCATTGTTACCAAATGTGACATCTCCACCTTCTTTTTCTTTCAATACTGTGAATAGCTTTCTATTTCTAGTCATGTGCTTGGAACATCCATTATCCACATGCCAATGGCTTGATTTGGTGGTTGCCATATTCCCCTACACAATAATAGTAAGTTACCTTTTCTTAGGTACCCAAGCATACTTAGGTCCTTGGGGGTTAGAAGATGAAGGGTAATCTAATTTGAGGTGAGCCTTCCTAATAAAGCAATGAATATTAATATGTCCAAATCTCATGCAATAATGGCATTGGAATTTAGACTTAGGAGTCTTTCTCCTATGCACAAATTTAGTATGAGTAGGAGGACTTCTCATACCTTGGTCATGTGAATGCATGCATGAACTTGCATGATGAGTAGGAGTAGAAAATTTTTTATGAGAATGACCATGTTTTTTCTTGTAAATGTAGGCATGGTTAGCTCTTTGAGTCTTAGCTCTAGATCTTGGGAGAGCCTTCCTTTTGCCCTTATGCTTAGGAGGCTTAGTACTAGGAGCACTTTTCTTCCCAATTACCTCAATGCTAGATGTTTGTAGTTCTGAAGATCTAACAAATGTGGTATGAGATCATGAGGAGGCTCCATTGAAGCCTAAACCATGTCCAACTAATGGTGGTCTTTATGACACAATCAATGTGTCCAAGGCTTCTTTTCCTTTATGAAACTTAGAGATTGAGCTTCTAAGGTCAATGACTTCTCCTTTAAGAGTGTCATTCTCCATTCTTAATGAAGCCATTGAAGAAGATGATGTGGAAAGCTTTTCTACTGAGTTTTTGAGTTCTTCATTAGAAGTCCTCAACTCATTTACAAGATCACTAAGAATATTGTATTCATCTTCTAATTTTAAACACCTTTTCTTATAAGTTTTTACTTGTGACTTATATTTGTCACACTTCATGTTTAGAGCCTCTAGAAGCTCTTCATTTATCGCATTAAATTCAAAATCAGAATGAGAATAGGAAGAAGTACTTACCTCATTTGTAAAATCTTCTTGTGCCATAAAACATATATTGGCAACCTCTCCTTCTTCCTCTTCTGCACTTGAGCTTTCATCCCAAGTGTTGTCCCTAGGCACCAAGAAGGGGGGTTGAATTGGTGGATAAAAATTTTAAAATAAAGATAAAGGAGAGAAGATAGAATAATAGAGACACAAACAATTTATAGTGGTTCGGGCAAAATTGACCCTACGTCCACTCTCCAATCACTCAATTGGGTAATTCACTATCTCAATGGTGTTTTCAAGCTCACACCTAACATATACAACTTCTGTTTTGATGGCTAACACACAATCTTACAACAAAGTATTTTCTAGGCTAACACAAAACCTCACTCAAGTGTTTCACCAGGCTCACACTTAAACCTTTCTAAAAGTGTTTTTACAGGCTAACACAAAACCTCACTACTTGATGTTTAATGCTCACACCTAACACTTATAATTACATAAAGAAGATGAAGAAAATGAGTAGCAAAGATTGAGAGCTTTAATCACTTGTAATAAATTTCTTAGCTACCTTCTTCATGGCTGTTTGGTGGAGTATTTATAGCCAAACTTCACCAAAGAGACGTTGCAAATCATAGCTCATCAAATCTTTGAGACATGCTTGACAGATTTTGCATTAAATGCTTGTCGAGATGAAATTGCGGTCGCTACTGTCGTTTGCGGTCGCGAAATCCAAATTCTTCAAGGGTAACCCCGTTTGTATCTAACGACTAGTCCATGTGGCATATTCTTATTAGTTCTCTAGAAAAATATAGTCGTTGTCTTTTACCTACTTTCAGAAGTCGCGGTTGCGAGTTTTCTTGCACAGGCCACGACAGAGGATGCGAATCCTTCTGCCAAAGTGGTTAACTTTCTTCCACTCGGATCGTGGTTGCTACCAACAAGATGTCTCCGCGATTTTTGACTTCCAACAGTCTTCTAGGACACTTGTCAAGCTATGGTTGTGGACTGTTTCACTCTTGAGTCACTTTGAAATTCGCGGTCGCGACGAAGGCGTGACTTGCACCGCGAATTTGTCTGTGTCATTTTGGCTTCTTCCTTTCTAAAGGTCGCGGCCGAGAATGGCTCTGTGATTTCACCTGCTTGAGTTTTAGCATGTCTTAACATGAGTCGCGGTCGCTAATCCCAGATTGCGGTCGCGATTTACATGTCACTTGAAGTTTCTCAACTCCTTTCATTTCTTCTTTGAGAGATTGATACATATCTACAAAAACAA
>CATIWR010049242.1:0-10581 GCA_949677035.1 Omphalea diandra | reverse complement strand
TATATATATATATATATACACATATGACCTTTAACAAATGTTTCGCTACCCTTCTTCTTCTTTCTCTCTCTGTCTCTCTCTCTCTCTCTCTTCTTCCTTTTAATCACTCCCCTCTACACCCCCAATTTTGCTTCATTTTCTTCACTTCTTAATTTCTTTTAAAATAATAAATAGCTCACTACTGTTAATAATGCACACAGTATCCTATGAGCTAACCAAATTCTAAACGTAAGCAGGTGTGATTTTGTTAGGAGCACTTTAAAAATAGTAAATTGAGGGTTAATAGCTTGATAGGATAATATTCATTTTATACTATTTGATTGCAATTAAATATTTCTTATTATGACTGTGACTCAACATTGATTTTGTCCTTGTGTTGGAGAGCCATGCCCCTATCGCCGAGGCAAGTAATCCACTATTAACATTTTATCCACCACGTATTTCATGCCATTCTTCTCGTTTTTCCACTAAATATCCAAATTACATTTGTGATATTGAAAATTATGTTCATGTAGATACATTAGTTCACAATATTTTTTGTGAGAAATTTGTTTTACGTAAAGGCTTATATCAAAGAGATTTTCACTAACCAACTAAAAGTTTAATCCCCTTTAGCTTTTCTTCAGCACTTCTTCAAAAAGAATTTAGATAAAAAAATATACATAGCTCCAGGATAAGCGTGGTCCCAAGTTTTAAAATTTTAATCAAGTTAAGCAGCTTGAACATAATGAATTGTCTAGCCTGAACTTTTGTCTTAGTTGGTTTTAAGTCAGTTTAGCATTTTTCCCCCCTCATTAAATGGCCTATTAGAGATGATGAACATGTATGGAGTTCCCATTTTGAATTTAATAAAAAAGAGCAGTAACTTTGTATGAGAATAATGGCTAGTGGATGAAATCTTGCCAAACAAGAAAAATGTTTGTCTAAGGAATTAAGATGTGTATGTCACGGAGAAAAACTAAGAATATAGTGCTACTTACAGTGTTAAAAATCATAAGGTTTTCTTTCCTTATAAGTCTTTCCAAATAAATTTGTTATCCTTGATTGAATTCTACATAATACTTGTGACACCATTTCAGCAACATCACAATTATGATTTATGTCATGGTCAATTTACCAAAATAAGGAGGTGACCTATCACGAGGTGAAATTTTATAATTAATAAGGGTCAAAAGAATTATTTCATATTTAATTATATTTTAGTTATTTTAGAGAAAGGACTCCTCAAACAATGTAATGTTTCCTATTGAAACATCTAAGGATTTTCCTAATGCTCTTTTAAGGGTACTCATTGGTTGCATAGGGCTACCAGCCCGACTTGGCCATTAGCAAGGGGATCTTATTACAAAAATGTCATTAGATAGAGCACGACCACAACTAAAATAATAAGAAAATAAAATTGAACAAAATTAAACATGCAGATTTTACTTCCAAACAAGTCCAGGCAAAAATCATAGCAAAAAATAGAATAGAAGAATTTTACGATAAAAAAAATAATAGGAGTTACAACTTCTCCTTATCACACAAGGATAGAATGATAACACGTTTTTAAAATAGGAGAAAACATTCTATTTTTTTTCCCCTTTCACAAAGAGCTCTCTATCTCTATAGTTGCCTTTTCTCTTTCTACTAACTATATTCAAAACATACACTTTTAAGGATTTAGAAGCCTATTTATAGGCCTCCAATCTTTAAGGCCTAAGGATTGCTTAGGCGATTTTGCAACACCTAAGCAAGTTGGCATTCCTTCTTCATTTTTTTTTAAATATAAAGTCAATTAACAATCTCTGACTTGAAGATTGATTGAGAATCAATCACATCCTTATTTTATTCTTTTTATCCTTTATTTAAATGTTACCTATGTTTCCATTAGGCCACAAGAGGATCACACTAAATAAATTTTGTCATTTTTTATTGCATTTATCATAAAATCTGCTAGCTTGTCTTTGGTATGGATTTTTTGTATATAGATGCTTCCTTCTTCCACTTTTCACAAATTAAGTGGTATAGGACTCCAATGCGTTTTGTCTTTGAAATGTTCGATTTCTTATGAGATGCAAGACACCTTGACTATCACTCAATAGAAAAATTTTCTATTGTTTGTGCTTAAGTTCTTCTAATACTATCTTCAACTACACTGCTTCTTTATTGGCTTCTGTCGTTGACATGTATTTTTCTTTTGTTGTGGATGTAGCTATAACTGATTGCATTGTTTATACCCAACTTACAACTCCATCAACAATTACAAACACATAGCTTATGGCAGATTTGCTTTTATCCAAAATAGTCGCATAATTTGAGCTAATACATCATTTGAAAATAAAGTTTGATCCTCCTAACACAATGCAATAATATATAACACAATGCAATAATATATCTTAGAATATTCTTTACAACATTCTGATACTCTCTACCATGATTTGCCATATACTAACCACTTCCACTATTTATGAAAAGTTTGATCTTACACAAATAATAACGAATATTAAACTTCTCAATGTTGATGCATACAATATTTGAGACATCTCCATTTTCTTTGCTTCATTGTGAGAACTCACATTAGAGGATCATTTGAGATTAAAAATATATGGGATAAAAATTTGCTTACAATCTTGCATGTTGAAACTTCATAAGATTTTCCTCAAATAATTCTTCTAGAGTAGTCAAATTTTCTTGTTATTTCCCTTTCGATGAATCTGCATTTATAGAATCTTGTGTTTTAATCTTGAGTCTTTCATTTCAAACTTTCTAACTAACTATGCCTTCAGTTCTTTGATATAATCTTTGTTGGATCATGTCATCAATATACAATAATAAGATAAAATCATTTTCAATAGACCTCTTGAAATATACACAAGAAACTGAATTAAGTCTTTTATAAGTTCATGATAAAGGAATCAAATCTCTTATACCAATAGCTCAATACCTATTTTAAACCATATTAAGATTTTTTCAACACAACTAAGTTCTCTTTTCCTTGTTCTTCAAATCCTTCTAGTTGGAGCATATAAATTTTTTCTTCAAGATATCCATAAGGAAAATCAATTTTCAGATCTAACTACTCTAAAAGTAGATAAAGTATAACACACATTATAAGGACAATTGGGATTATAGTAATTCGAACCATAGGGAAAAATATTTCATTAAAGTCAATGTCTTCTTTTTTAGCATACCTTTTTACCACCAATCTTTCATGATACCGTTCCACTTGATCACCGTAAACCTCTTTTGCTTGTATTAGTTGTGGTCACTTCACAACATAAAACTTTGCCACATCCAAGGTACTTGCCATATTTCCTTAATGATGCCAGCATGGATGACACTAAGCAAGAGACACTCTCAAATTCAAAAGACCAATGACTAGGGCTCACCTAAAGAGGTTTAAAAAAGCATTGGGACCATTTATGCAAGAGGAAACTAAGCCTGGGATGGAATTTCAAGGCAAGCATGAGCATAGAACAATTAGTGGATATTCTTTTCTAAGGCAAAATCATCCACTATTCACTATAAAAACTACAAGTCAAACTCTTCAATTGGAATAATTTGCATAAAAAATGATCAAGAAGATCCTAGAAGGTTTCAAGAAGATTCTATAAATTTCTAAATGATTCCAAAGAAGCTTCCAACATGAGGATTGGTCTGCAAGGAAATCCTAAGGAGGAAGACATATGAGGCGACCAAAAGATAAGGAGATAAAGTCAAGGTCAAAGCCCTAATCAAGATGGTCTTTCAAAATATTTGCTTAGTTGGCATTGTCTCTTCTTTCTCTTCTATTATTGCCTGAATTTTATCTTCTCTTTAGCATAGGACTTTAATTGTTTCTTAATTAGTAGAAGTTGTTTCTTGTTTAAAATTGTTAGCTAATGTTCTAGGAGGCCTAAAACTTTATGTGGCTGAATATGCTTAGGAATATTCTAGGATAATTCTTTTCCATCTTCTGTTAGAATTAGTATTAGATGAAGTATTGTAATGTTTATTTAAAGGCTAAAACTGTCCATTATGAATAGATGATTGTTGATTTTAGTTTTTGTGAGATATTATTCTATGCTTTGATTCTTGAAAGAACTTTGGTGAGATTATTGAGTGAAGGCTTGGTAACTTTGCAAATTTAGTTTAATTCTAAGCATTGGCTTAGTTAATTTTAGGTTTGGAACTTAAAAAATCATTAATTCTTTATAACTTAAGTTGCTATATATAAGTTATTTAGAGGTCTAGTTGAAAGTTAAAGTTTCTTTATTTGATTAGTTGATAGATCCTAAGCAAAGGTATTAACATTGCATAGAGGTTTAGGACAAGTTATCCAATTCATATCACTTAAATATTGGAACACTTCAAATTCCAATAATCCTCCTTCAAGTAACACTTTTTGCCATAGTTGTTGCACTTGATATTCTTCTTACTCCTTAATTATGATCTACCATGACTCTGACTGCCACTAGAGCCATATTTCATTACAAATTTGCCAACTAGTATTCCTTATTCTTACACTGACTTTCTTCCTCTAAAATAGTGGTTGAACATCATCAAAGACTAAATAATCCATGAGATATTATTTGTTAAATGGATAGAGTTAATCATACGAATCAAGTAGACTTTGAATTAACATTTAAGCATGTTCACTTGGCTCTATTTTATATCCCAACTATGTAAGTTGAGAAAATAAAATATTTAGAGTATTTAGTACTTTTTCATTGAAGTAAATTCTAATATCCAAAGAGTATACAACTTTAATATTTAAGGAAAATTTGTTTAAAGTGTTTTGACCTTATATAATTTAATGAGATGATCTAGATCTCCTTTGCCATTTAATTTTTGACAGATGACAAATCGGATTGGATAAAATTCATTCCTAAATGCTAGCTCAAAAGAAGAGGATGCTCAACCCATATATATAATATAAAAAATCAGTAACTTAATGATGTGGGACAAATACAACTTCTAACATCTTTCCTCATGCCTAACTTGACATATAACCCCACCATCGAATATAAAAGCCTGGCTCGAATATCATGATAGATGACAGACGAGATTAGGTAGAACTCATTCCAAAAAACTAGCACAAAGGAAAAAGGTGCTAGTGACTTAGCGATGTGGATAAAGACAACTTTGAACCCTTCTCTTATATGCTTAATAATACCCCATCTACTAATTTTAATAGCATTTTTATCCATCTCGCTTTGATTATTGTCATCTATTAATTTTTTGGCTTTTAGTTGATAGCTGCTAGACAATTATCTTTTTTAATATTACCTTTATCTTCAGTTTTACAGTGAGAGATTACTCCCATTGAATTTCCAATCTCGAGTTTTATTGCCATTGCTTCTTATCACCATTCATTAACACCAGTGTCTAATATCACTTGTTATGAAAATAGGGCTTGAAAGAACAAGATTACAACTAAAATGACTAATAAAATAATGTTGAACAAAATTAGACACACTAATTCTATCTCTAAATAAATTTAAGTAAAAACCATGAGTAAGAATAGATGAATCTCATTATGAAAAAAAGGATAAGAGTTACAACCTTTATAGCATAAGAAGGGAACCGTAACACTTTCTCTTGAAATAAAAGAATATAAACTCCATATTTTTCCTCACACAACAAGCACTCCATTTCGACAATTGCCTTTTCTCTCTTTACTAACTCTATATTCAAAACATACATTTTATGAGGATTCGAAGACCTATTTATAGGCCATTAATCCTTAAGGCTTAATAATTGCTTAAGCGGTTTTGCACCATCTAACAAGTTAGCATTCCTTCTTTTCCTTTTTTAATATAAAGTCAGTCAACCCCTAACCTTTGCCAAGTTGGTTCCCCCTATATACGATGGATCCATTAAGAAGTGACTATATATAATGTTGGCTCATATTAATAAAAGAAATAACTTTATTTCTATAAATATAATCCTATACCAAGTGACTGCCTTGCCTTATGCTATGTTGTTGCCTTTGTCTATGCTTATGATTGTTTAGTATTATTTTGATTGTTAGTATTATTGTTTGTGCCTTAATTATATTGCCTAAAGAGCCCTTCTTTATTGATCATTTGGTTGCTTGCTTAGCAGATATCTAATTAAAAACCTCAACCAAACTTGTTAGGAGTTTCTAGTTAGATATTAGGCTGAACACCCTTGACTGGCTTGTTATAGTCTCAATCCCTGCTGAAGAAGTGGAACCATGACAATTGGTATCAAATTGCCAACTTGCCTACTCTAATGTTCTCTAAGAAACTCAATGAACCACTTTCAAGGCTTCTCATCATCAAGATTCTTGATTTCTCTCATTCCTCTCCAAAATTCAGGCTCATGTGATGCCTTCACAACCCTCCAGTCCTATTTTCTTAATAATAACCCTTTAAATTTTTTTTGAATGTTCATAAACATGTGTCTAGCATATAATCTATAGGCAGATTCAGGGCATATGGCATCCACAACATTAAGTAATCTCTACATTTGTGTACAATATCAAACATTAGTGTGAAAGATACAACATAAGTAAAACATAAAACAATGTTTCAATATTTTAAACATATACCTTCTAGCTATCTGACATGACCATAAACCTTTCCCAATTATAATCTCTAAAAGCATCTTTAAGCAAGTCATAAAAATGACCTCTAACTATCTGCACACTCAGCTTGCCCAATTGCAACAGTAAGAAGGAAAACCCCTCTATTCCCATCTAGTGATACTACACTCAATAAACACCTACCATATGGTCCCTTCAAATGACAATTATTAATGTCAAAGAATGGTATGGATCTATTTATAAACCCATCAATCATCCCCTTATAACGTATAAATACCCTAAAAAATCTTATAGGATCATCTTCAGAGTTCCTCTTAACTGGTTCAAATTTAACCACATTGCCAGCATTGAAGTGCACGACATTTTCCATATATTTCCTTAGTTGCTTGAAACATTAGCTATATATTCCTTCATTTTGCATCCTTGCCTTACCTTTAGCCTTATACATCTGCCACATAGGAGCCTTAACACCTCATTTATTTTTGAAATTGAATGCCATCATATCATAACTCATATTTGGATCAATTTTCAGTTCATCCAGTAGTTTAAAAATGACCTAGGAGGTGTTGGCATATGGATTTTTATTGTTAGGTGGCCTAACTCATGTATGCTTACCATTCATGTTCTTAATCATGAAGGTTATGCTGCCATCTAACACTGAGGCATGGATTCTAAAAGTGCAACCTGGTGCAGTATACTTATATGTTACTCTGTCATTGTCATTTTTTGTTTTGTTTCAACACATACCTCATCTTCATAGCATAATCAACTAAAGCCTCTCTATACACGTTCACATCTCCAAATACATTCCTAACTTTGAAAACAATAGCCTATACCCCATCCCATTTCCATTCATTAGCATAAACAACATCATAGTCCAAACTCTTTTTCCTCATCCTTATTTTTTTCCCACTAACCTGAACATCTACTGCCTCATCCTTATCAGATTCACATTCTATCATATCCCTCTCTGCATCATCAAAATTGATATAACTTAAACCATTATCATCATCATAAATCCATAAGGATCATTTGCTTCATCTAAACTAGCATCACTATCTTTTTCACTCTCACTATTTGTCTCACTCACTTCTTGACCTTGCTAGATCAATTCCTCATCATCACTATTAGATAAGACAAACTCATCATTACTGAACCCACTCCTAGCTAGTTCAACATCATTAACTACCCTACTACTCCTCCTAAGTCCTTTACCTTATCTAGCACTGCTACCTCCCTTTTCATGTCTCCTACCACTATTGCCACCTCTCTTAGACCTACCATTACCCCTTCCCCTACTACTATAAGATCTACTACTAGTATTTACAGTCCCAACATACCTCCTCATACCACCAGACCTACTCTTTTTGGCTAATAGTGGGTTGAGATTGTTCATTAGGCTCATTTGGGCTAGTGACATTGGGCTGAGATTATTCATTATGCTCATTTAGCTCATTTTCCTCAATTGGGCTAGGGTAATTGGGCTCAGTTGGACTAGGGTAATTGGCCTCAGATTATACATTAGGCTCAGGTGGCCTCGGGTCATTGGGCTCATCTTCCACTTCTGGTTCATTAGGCTGAAATTCTACTTTTGGATCATTAGGCTCAGGTGGGTCATTGGGTTGAAAGTCAAATTCTAGTTCATCATGCTAAAGTGTGTAATTGGGCTTAAAACTTAAATTTTGGTTCATTAGCCTCAACTGTGTCATTAGGCTCAATGATGTTCTTAGCCTCACTTTGACCTATAAGGAACTCAACCTAACTTACCGTACTAAAACCAATATTAATATCACCCTCATCCTGCTCCTAACCCTCATACCAGAACCCACATTACCCTTATCCCTAACTTGTTCCTCAACATCATTAACATACTAGAACCCAAATTCTGCTCATGAACTATATTCACCCAATCAAAACCCATATTACCCTCAGTAACCCCACTATAACCAACTCCAACTTCAAGTGACTCTACTGGCACTGTGTCCTCAATTATATAAATAGGTATGTTAGGGTTATCCTTATAGAACTAAAACATAGTCATAAAGTCTTCATCTCTAATAATCCTAATATATTCAATAATTATAGAATCATACCCAATTTAGGGAAATAACCTAAAATAGTCTATAAGTACATCAAGTCGAGTATACCTATAAGGATTGATAAATAACTTCCACTTGAATTCCTCCTCATAATTGAAACATAAAGTGTATTCCTCAGCCATCAACATCTATATGTAAATAATTAATAAATTATTCATATTTACCCTCTTTTCAATAGCATACATCACTTTTCATTTTTAAATAAGTACAAAACAAATTTGTTTACATATGCTAAGACCATTATATAATGACTTTCAATTTTTTTAAAACAAAAGTGTATATCTTGGAATACTCATCAACAATAACTTTTGACCCTAAAATTTGCATGCATTGCCTAATAATGAAAAAAAACCTATAACAACGTATATCTTTAAAAAAATCTATATTTTTTTAATATGGATGAACCATATATGTACCATTTTCCTAGATTTGTTGTACTTTGATTCGTGACTTTGCTTTATTCTTTTTTTATGCTTCTTCCTTATCTTCTTTTAATAGTATTTCATAGCACCAAAACCCACAAACCTTAAAAAAATTGTTTCGCCACTTCATTGGTAAGTAATACATAATTTTCAAATACTAAATGGTCGTTTTTGAAATTTTGAAGAATGGTTAAAGGTGAGTATTTTTGAAATAGAGGATTTGTGTTTCTCGAAGCTCTATTTACCGCCCTTAGTGTTTAGGTTTATATATGAGGGCATGATTGTCATTTCATAAGAATTTAATAGCCAAATACCCATTTTGATGATGAAAGGACTAAATAGTGCAATAGGGTGAACATTAGGAGATTTTGAGTGTAATTTTGAAATATAAGGGATGACCTAGTTAAATATGCCAAATGTTATGGGGTGTATAGTAATTATCCCTTTTCAAAATAATCAATAAATTAATTAACAGCTTTTTAAACACTAAAGAGAATGATTGAATTATGTTGGACTAGGATGATTAATCCTAGGTTTAAAACCTCTTTTGATCTTGATAAAATAGATTGATCATCAATAATATTTCAAATAAGTGTTGTTTTTGCAGATATGAATCAATCTCTCAAGAAGAAATGAAAGGAGTTGATAAATTCCAAAGTGACATGTAAATTGCGACCACAATGTAGGATTAGTGACTGCGACTCATGTTACGACATGCCAAAATTCAAGCAGGCGAAATCGCAGGGCCATTCTTGGCCGTGACCCTTGGAAAGGAAGAAGCCAAAATGACACAGACGAATTCACAGTGCAAGTCATGCCTTAGTCGCGACCGTGAATTTCAAAGTAACTCAAGAGGGAAGCAGTCCATAACCACAATTTGACAAGTGTCCCAGAAGACTGTTGGAAGTCAAAAATCGCGGAGACATCTTGTTGGTAGCGACCGCGAACCGTGTGGAAGAAAGTTAACCACTTTGGCAAAAGGATTCGCGTCCTCTGTTGAGGCCTGTGCAAGAAAACTCGCGACCGCGACTTTTGAAAGTAGGTAAACCACAAAGACTATATTTTCCTAGTGAACTAATAGGAAGCTGCCACGTGGACTAGCTGTTAGACACAAATGGGGTTTCCTTTAAAGAATTTGGATTTCATGACCGCGAACGGCAGTAGCGACTGCGATTTCATCCTGATAAGCATTTAATGCAAAATCTGTTAAGCATGTCTCAAAGATTTGATGAGCTATGATCTGCAACGTCTCTTTAGTGAAGTTTGGCTATAAATACTCCACCAAACAGCCATGAAGAAGGTTGCTAAGGAATTTATTACAAGTGATTAAAGCTCTCAATCTTTGCTACTCATTTTCTTCATCTTCTTTATGTAATTGTAAGTTTTAGGTGTGAGCATTAAACACCAAGTTGTGAGGTTTTGTGTTAGCCTGTAAAAACACTTCTAGAAAGGTTTAAGTGTGAGCCTAGTGAAACACTTGAGTGAGGTTTTGTGTTAGCCTAGAAAACACATTGTTGTAAGGTTGTGT
>CATIWR010049209.1:0-75000 GCA_949677035.1 Omphalea diandra | reverse complement strand
TTACATACTCATTTACATTTAATTTCTTAAATATAAAATATGTATTAAATATCGCTTTTTAAATTTATTTCATAATAAATAACATAATTTTAATTAAAATAATAATCTCTTCAACATAAAAATCATTTCTCTTTAAAATACTTATATATACATTAAATAATATCCTTAAATATATTAAAATATATCTAATTATTATTAAATCATTAAAATTCATAATTATATGCATCAAAATATAGAAAAACATTTTTAAAATAACTCGAATTATCTGAATTTTCTAAAATTAAATTTCATATCTCACAAAATGTTCTCCTTTAAAAAAAAAAAAAAAAGATTTTTCATCTTTCTCCTCCTCTTCTCTCACCCATCTCTCTCTCCTCCTCTCATTTCGTTGTTACGCCACCTATCACAACTTAACTAAATTTCCCTAAAAATAATTTCTAGTTTCGCTACGGAACATATCATTAAAAGTTTATAATCCAAATAGTCAATAAAATAATTAACCAATAACTGAGGTTACTCAGTGGCATTTTGTCAAATGCATATCTAAACAACCAAACTTTATATAGTTATTACTGGGATTAGATGGACTCGCATTATCTTGTAATCGACAAATAAGACCAATTACTCTTAGAAATTTGTATATTTTCATTCGTTTTTGTGGAAAATAATTTATTTGAGAAAATATTTTTTGCGCAACATATTTTTTAATATTTGGAATATACTATAAAAATATATATTTTTTAATTTGTAAGATTAAAATTTAAATTATAAATATTTTATATTTATATAATTTACTATTTAATATAAGAAAAAATATATAAAAATAAAAAATTTTGTGAGTCTCACTATTTCACCGGTTGATGATAATTGATAATGAGTTATGAAAAATGATCAATAATAATAAATATATATTTATATAATTTATTTTTCATTTGAATGAGTTTATTAAAATATAAAAGAATGACTTCATGTTCAATTTCATGAAAATGACTTAATTTTATTTTTTAATCAGAAAAATATTTTTATCAACTAATTTTTTTAAATGTATAAAATAACAAAAAATATATAAATATTTTCCATGAAATACTTAAAGCTTTAAAGACTAAATAATTTGTACAAAAGAAAATAAAAATAAAAATACAGCCTGGTGCTTTTGTACGTCTGAAACAAGGACACACTTCCTCTCATTTGGTGCGTGGTTCAGGCTGAATGTAAGACGGTTGGTTAGGAGGGTGGAATTGTTTTAATTTAAATCAAATTGATAGAATTAAAAAATTAAACCTTAAAAATATAAATTTAATTTAATTTAATTAAGTATACAAATTAAATTGAATTAATTTAATTTGATAAAACTTTAATTTGATTTAATTTAAATCAATTTATACTATATTTTTAATACAAATAATAAGTTTTTAATATATTTTTATATATTTTAATATGAATGATAAATTTTAAATATTTAATTTAATATATGTTTAACTTATTTTGATTTGATTCATAATAAGTCAACATTTTTAATTATAAATTAAATTAAATTGAACTCACTAAATTACAAAAAATTGAAGCAAACTAATATTAAATTGAATTAAAAAAATCTGAATTGATTGATTTTTTTTTTTTTAATTTTAAAACCATTTAATGCCCAGCTGTATTGCTACTAGAGGTAGGAAGATGTGGACTTCCGTTGCATTTGACTAATAATAGATGCATTTTTTTTTATGTATAACAGAACTAGTAATCTAACAATGATAAAATATGGAAACGATTAAATTTAGTTTTGGAAGATGAATGCATTAAGATAAATTTCAAAGGTGAAATTATATATATATATAATTGCCTTTGTTTCTTGAATTGTGCTATATTTTCAGACAGTCTTTAGTCATTTGTTTGAACGATTTTAGATATCATTTTAAGAAAAAATTTTTTGTTTATGATACTTGAAGTTTGACAATTATATGATACTTGAAACTTTACAATTATTTATAAATATTAATTAATTTTTTAAATTTTACTCATCATCTCTTTTATAATAATTATTTTTTAGAGTGTACAATAATTTATGAAAATAATTAATTAAGGATAATATAATTTTGTATTTATGTAATAACATCTATTAAATAAAATTTTTACTCTTTTAGTTATAAATTAAATGTCATTTTAAGGAAAAATTTTTATCTCATAATACATGACTTTTTATACTTATTTATAAATATTAATTAATTTTTTTTTTATAATAATTATTTTTTAGAATGTATAATAACTTATGAAAATAATTAATTAAGGGTAATATAATTTTTTATTTATGTAATAATATTTATTAAATACAATTCTTAACATATATATAAAAACTTTAAACAATATCTATTATAGAAATGATAAGTAATATATATATATAAAAATCTTAAATGACATTTATTATATGAAACAAAAAATAATACATTTTTATGCTTATTATCAAATATTCACGGGGTACATTTTATAGACTCTGTAAAATCCTTACCAATTAAAATGCTAAAAGCTCGACGAACGAAAGACTTCATCTCTCCTGTGTTCCTCACCCTCTGACTCGCATGTCCTCTCCCTTCGCCTTTCTCAACCTTTCTCAAATCAAGAGATACTGATAAATTCTCAGCCCACTGCCTCTAAACATATACACTGACACTCTTGCGCCGCCGACACTGTCAAGTCAATCCAACGCCCACCACCACATTACCTTATCCTTTTTCTTTGTCATTGCTGTAGATACAAGAGCAATCCCTTAATACCAAGAAAAGAAAAGAAAAAATCACCCAGATATTGGACCTGTAAAAGAGGATAATTTTTCAACAAAATTAATTATCGCTTTCTTATCCGTTTAAGAATAGGACCAGTCTTTGATAAGAGGGAAACGGGAAAGTGGACCCATGCCCTGATCGCTGATAATTCCGTCGTTTTAGCAGTGTTTTCCAGCGCACACGTCGTACACCACCCTGTCTTGGTCCAAACTGTAGGGAATTATTTGGCTCTTAATTTTTAAAAACTATCTTTTTTATAAATTTTATATAAAATTTTTAAAATTATATATTTAGCTTCTCAAAATTTTACAATTACAATTTTTCTTTATAAATTTTAAAATTTTTTTTATATTTCTTTCATAAATTTTTTATAAAATTTTTAAAACCACATATTTGCTCTCTTTTATTTTGGGGCCCAAATAGTGATCTCTAATTTGGCGTCAGTGTACAGTACTAGTTTGTACGAAAAGAGTGTGTTTGAACACTGGACTGGATCGTTGGTAAAACTGAACTCGCTCGAATTAGTGATTGATATAATTAGGTTGGATTTAGTTTTTAAGGAAATTTTTATATTTTTAAATATTATAAATATATTTATATATTTTTAATATTTTTTAAATTTAATTTAATAATATTTTTTAAATTTTATTTATTATTAAATTAATTACACTGAATCAATCAAATCAGTAAGACAGATCCACCTGCAAAACAATTAGCTGACCTGACCAGTTCTTTTTTAAAAACATTGGAAAAGATGCCTAATTCCAGTTGCTGATTTAGAAAGCGGGAACGAAGGGAACAAAGAGACAGAAGAAGAAGCTTGTGGGGCACCAGGGGCAGAGCCTGGAGGCAGAGAGGAGAGGATAAGTGCGCTTATGTGGCAATTCTACTTTAAAATTTTTTTTTATCAACGTTCACGTAAGCATTCCGTCCACTCTATACGCTGGAAGTAAATTGTCTACATTTTCTTTGCGACAATTTTCATTTAAGAAAAATTAATTTCATAAATGATGAGTTGAGGGATAATTGATGAAATTTACCTTAAAAATACGTAAGAAAACCTCCAAGAACATGGTAGAAATATCACCAAGTGAAAAACCTGCGCAAGTAATGACCAAAAACGACAAGATATATAGTGAAAATTTGGATGAACAAGAATGGAAATATAAACGAGATTATAGATATGAGCATTACCTTTATAGCCTCCTTTTGCTTCACATTCTTCACATTGAGGAGAACTCCAAGTTAATCCAAGACCAAAGCTATTATCAGCAAGATAAGGACTATAAGCAAATGGGATAGCAACTGTTTTAATTGGCCTGCACGAAACTGGGATAGCCAAGGAAGATTCTTGTACAGTGTAAACATGGTGTCTAGCTCCACTTAAGCATGGAACCTCTACAAAGGTAGGTGAAAGCCTTGTTGAACAATTAAGGTATGTGTAGTTCTTGACGACATAGTAATATCTGAATGGTGTTTGAGAGAGGTTGAGATTGAGGAAGACTTGATGAACACAATTGTTGGGATCGATAAGGTTTAGTTTTCTGACATTGTAGGAGATGGATTTCACTGCCAAATCTCCATAACTTGGAAAGTGAATCATTGTGGTGGTATTTTTGCAAGAAAGTACAAAGTCAGGGCGACCACAGTGTTGGGGCTGATGGTTTGATACCCAGAAAGGGTAGTGAATATCAGGAGGATTATCACCGCACTTGAGTGTTGGGCACTTGGATTCAAAAGAATCTATGGTTAGATACAAGGAAGAGAAGAAAAGAATATAGAAGACAGAAACATTCATTGCTTGCAATACCAACGACTACAATAGGCTAGAAATTATTTGGTTACCTCTTTTTCCTTCCTATATGATATACTGAATGGAAAAAATGGGAAAGTGACGAGGGGAAATAATTATGTCCCTTTTCTCCCAGAAACAAGATGCTTAAGGGGTAATTAATGATTTTTCTTTTTCTTTATGTGATTTGCACTCACTTCACTTTTACTTCCCGGAACCACTTTTTTAGGTGACTTCCATGGCAAATAAAGAACATTTACGTAGATAAGATGGGAAAGCAAACGTAGGGAAGAGGGTAATTGACTGAATTGTTTTGTTGGGGTTAGTTCATTTTTGCTTTGGCTCTTTTCCCTTGGTTGATAAAAGAATAAGAATATATACTTGGACTGAGGTCATGATATAATGAGTTTCTTGCAAGTCTGAACCAACTATTTTAAACTATCAAGAGTGATCAGTGGGGTGGAAAATTAAATTATCAAGAGTGGCCAGTGAGTTGGGAAATTTAAGTTAAAAAAGATTATAAAAAAAGTTGACTTGGACTTCAACTGATGGTTTCTAGATGAAAGGAACACATTGCCTGCAAAATAATGCCTAGGATTATGAAATCCAAAAATTTATAATTTCATTCTTCTATTCTCATCGGGACCGTTCTTTTCTGCACAGCAGTTTTGTGGAATTTGATTTCCTTGACTTGGCTGACCTACTACTATCAAAGACTTGTTAAATGATACAACTTGCCGGGTTGACCGTGTTATGACAGACATTAAACACAAGATTATCAGCGACCTGACATAGTGAATGTGACTCTGAATTGCTACATCTAATTTTATCAGAGACTACAGTGTCAAGAGCCGTCTTAGCTCAGCCGGTAGAGCGCATGGCTTTTAACCATGTGGTCGTGGGTTCGATTCCCACAGACGGCGCTGGGTTTAATTATTTTTTGCTCCATAGATAACATATCAAATAAAATTCACTTTTTTTAAAATTTTTTTATCAGTTTTAACAATCTATTTTTATTTTTTAAAATTTATTCTTAAAAAAAAAAAAAACTATATTTAACAATGACTTTAATTTTCAAATTTCAACAATAAAAGAATAAATTCAAAATTAAAAATCAAACCAGTTAGGCCTTTAATTGTTCAATTAAATGTAAACAATCCTGTTTCACATCTCAATTCTAACAAATGAAACTGTCAATTTCATTGTGCTACATTTCTTCTGGATTATCAAGCTCTTCATATTATCAAGCTCGTCATATCATTCCAACGCAATTCAGCAAACATGACCATTTTTCTTTCTGGGAATAGCATAGGCATAGGTTCAGACCAAATATCCAAGATCAAAAGAACAATCCAACTTTCACAATAAATATACACTGACCGTATGGTTTCTTTGAATTTGGTAGCATCTACCAAGCAGCCAAAATGGACTATACACTGACTTGTACAAATACTAACACAGGATCAAGCTTAAGTAAATCAGACATTTAGAAGAAACAAGAGAAATCGTAGACATTAGAAAAGTCTAGACAAGATCACTTTGCTGTGAAACAAACAGTAAAGGACTCAACTAATATGACCAATAACATGCTCACTGATACCCTAAAATCAGACACCAAAAGTACAAACAGACCAACCCCATATAGAAAGAAATGGAATTGTGGGAAAATTCTACATGAGTTCCTTTCCTAGCTTCACTGGTTTTTCCTTTAAAAATGCAACATCGCCATTGGGTGTAGTCAGCAGATGATGATCGCAACCCTCTTCTTCACTCTCCACAGACACAGATGATGCGATAGATTCCAACCCATCATCATCTGCAATTACATAATATTAAGGTAAGAAACTAGTGTTAAGTGATTTCTATTTGATCCATAACACAAAATATCAATTAAGTTGTTAAAGAATAAATGATCAATCTTCTCAAGAAAGATGACAATTTCCACTTGCAGGGTTCATCTCCTTAAGCAACCAACAAAAGAGAAATTCCCATGTGACAAAGGAAAGTTGGCAAAAATCTGAACCAGTAAGTCTAACAAACAAGATTAATAAAACAAACTTTACCAGAATATGCTGGATGATCAGGAAGATGTCTAACTGCTGTTATTTGAATGTTTTCTGGTAATAGACAATTGCAGAAAGAACCTGAAACTTGAAACATAAGCTCCTTCATCAGATAAAAAAGGTCATAAAAGGAGAACTACAGAGCCAAGAAATTTTAGCAGCATGCTGGCAAACCATTCAACACCACCACATAAACCATTCCATAATATTCTACACTATTTACATGCGCTGGCTTCTTAAGATCTGAGATGGTGAGTACATAAAAAGCAATGACAATAAAATAGTAATTGAAACAATCCTAGAGCCAGGAAAATGTGGATTTAGGTTTAAAATCTATTCAAAGAATGAGAAGTGTTTGATGATCAGTAAACAAGGTAGCAAATGTGCTAGATCAAGATGCTACTCAGTGAACCCTACAGCAGCTTATCATGTAATATAAACATGCAACTCACCTACTCGAGCCAGGCGATTTATCCAGCCAGGAATAGGCTTTCCAGTTAGTTGCATACAAACTTCATCAGTAAAGTGGTTGCAATTCTTGGCAATCAAATGATAAGTGTCCCCATGATATTTTGCAGATAGATGTTCCATGAATGGCCGAACTTCAGAACGGGACAAATTGGTGCTTCCCAGTAACAGTGACCGTCGGTAGATGAAGCCTGGACAACTTCTTGGTTCCACCTCAAAAACCCCACTAGTAGGGTATTCATGTGCTCCAAAGCCAAACTCCATACCATGCACTGATTATAGATCATGTACTATATGTTAATGCTCCATAAAAGATGTGAACAAAAAGCTGAAGCAAAAAAATATGAATAGAAGTACAATTTGCATAAAAAGTCTATATCAGAAAGAGAGAGAGAAGTGGAAAGTGAATTGTCCACAATGATTGGGAAAGATTTAGTCTCAAATTTGACAACTTAGACATAAACTACAAATAGCACTTATGAACTTGATGGGAAAAATATCTGAGTAATAATCTTTATCATTTCATGGATTGCACTGTGCTTAAATTCTCATTAGAGAGAAATAGTATGGCTGTAGAGCCCTTTTCTCCATAGTTTTTTTTTTTTTTTTTTTTAAAAAAAAGAAAGAAATCATAGAGAGAGATTCAGAAAAAGACATGTAAAAATATGGATTCTTGCTAAGCATAAAAAGGTATTACTTGAAAAAAAAGGAGCCAAACATGATGGCTTTAGTCCAAACCAAAACAATCACATTTTAGCCCAAGCAAAATTTAGTAAACAAAAACCTGAAGAAGATTTATGGTTGCCGGGCCATGGGGCCATAATAACTCACCTCTTTACTTTTGTTTCTCTCTTTTGCTTGGCATTTCTCCATACTCTTAGAGCATTTCTTGAAGGAATAAAATCAAAATAAAATTACTGACACTGTCATTCCTAGCTTAAGGATCTTAGGTTTAACAGTAGTGCAATGGAGGATAGTAGTAGATCTTTTCCTTCATGAGGTTTACTCTGCTATTATTTTCATCCAATAGAGTTGATGGATTTTTCTTTGAAACAAATATAACTGGTTACTAAAGATACTAAGATTAAAAGACTTTCATATTTTTTATTTGCTAACCTATCCATAGTGGTATTCATAAAAATGCATGTGTGTAAAGTTAATATTTAATAATATATATTCTCTTCCACAGGATAAAGAAAGAAACAAAGCAATCAGCAGAGGCACAATTTCATGTAAACAAGCATCTGCTTGGGATCATGTCTTCTCACGGCTATTGGATGTACAATTCAATTTCAATAGTTATATTCTATTTCAGTTTGACTACGAATTCTATTATAGATTATAAAAAACTATGAAACTCTCATCCTGCAAAAAAGACATTACATGCATCTGAAAACAAATTCAATAAAATACAATTTCAATATAGTAAAAAATACCAAGTACAAAAGAAAAGCAACCATCGCCAATATGCTGTTGAATATAAAAATTATATCACACCTCTCCCACTCCCCATTTAATGCTGACATCTATTTGGAGATGAAGCATTCAACTGTCATCAAGTCATTCTTTTACAACTTAATTTCCTACAAAACCATATCATAAATGGCAACATTATCACAATGTGCGTGCATAGGTAGCAGAGTATCATGAATTGTTATCAATCCTAGTAACACCATTACTTGGTTGATACACTGTCCAAGATAATTATTAGAACCTTAGGATGGAAATTATCTCAACCAATATCAACTACCAAGATCAATTACCTTAAAATCACACTTCACATGCAAAAAGTGTTATATAAGCTTATGACAGCACAGATTCTCATCTTGCTGCCAGAGATTCGGACAGTTAAATTTCATTTTGATAAATAACCTATGCTAGCTTCTGGTCTCATTATTTGGAGCAATATGTATTTCTGCAAGAAACCACTTAAGGCACCTTCCAGTGTGAGCAAAAATAGTCTTTTTCACATAGAAACCTACAGTTCAATCTTAAATTCGCTGCTTGTGAACCACAGATTACAGAAGCTCCTAGACAGCTAGGAGACATTTTCATATTACCCAGAACTTGTTTACTTTTGTATTATGCTTCTTGTTTTTCCCATTCCATGAAATTTTAAAAAACTCCAGACAACTATTGAAGGTGATTCTCTTATATAGCTCTTGTGTACTTAAATTTAACCACCAATGTGCAAAATTTTCAGAAAATCTTTTAAGTTTCCAACATATTCATTAAAGCACGATGCCATCCTACATTATTCTTTCCTTATTGTTGGACATATTGAATAGCATGACGATTCTTGCTACTTAAATTTTTAGAACTTAAGAAACTCCATTACCCAGCAATTAAGCAAAATGTGAAGCCAATAATACACAGTCAGATTGATCTCCCTTCCAATATGCTTCCTTCTAATTCATGTGCAAGGAACAAAATATGAACTTAGAATATAAATGCAAGGCAATAGAGTTTACAGGGGAAGGATTACTAACACAACAGGTATCCTGTATTCAACTAGCATGCAGTACAAAAGATGGTGCACTGTGAACTTCCATAGCATTTTGATCCCCCAGATGATTTTTCTTCTACTCTATGATTTAGAGAACCCATTATTTTCTCTTCTTAGTAGCATAATCTAGGCACAACACACAATACCCAACAAACTTTTGAAATAAAAGCATATATCAGATGTCACTGCTGCTTATCTTCCTAAAGCACATAATCAACCACCTACTGCATATATTCAATCTTTGAACTCCACATACATTCAATATCACTCAACACACTAAAGCACCATCCAAAACCCCCTTATTTTTAAGTTAACTAACAAAGCACTAATATCACAAATCTACACTTCCTCTCCAAAAGTCAAAGCCCTTACCAATAATCACCAAAATTTATGCAAGTTCAATCAGAAACACAACAGCTATAGCAGTCGATCAACGATAATTACACAATTACAATTAATAATAATTCACCTTCGATGCCGGAATGGAAGATCCCGAGGCCGAACCAGTAAAGGTAGTTATTTACAGGCGTAAGATCGTAGACGTTAAGATACAACATGGCGCGATTGCTCCCTCCGTCGCCTTGCTCCTTGTCGGAGCTTGAACTCGAGCTCGAGCTTACCGGAAACAACCGCATTGTGGTCGCTTACGACTTCCGAATACCCTATCACAACCTCCTCATCTTCCACACAAACCCTAGAAAGCGGAAATTGAAGTTGAATAAGATTACCTCTTATGTTAGGAAAAGAGAGGTGATGACATGGAACGTGGGGTGGATTGATTGTTTGGCGTAGTTAATTTTGTGGTTTACCTTGTTAGTTTGTTATCTTTTTTCTTTTTTTTTTTCTTTTCTTATGTATATATATAAAATCACATTTTGATTAACTAAACTGTAAACACCTAAACGAAATTGATTCATTGCGTTTATTTTGTAATTTTTTGAAATTGACAATCAAAATGTAACTATAAAAATCACTGAGTGAGTTATTCATTTATTTATTATCCAAAGGAAGCTAAACAAAAATTATGACAAATATTGCAAAATTTAAATTTTGATATTTGCTCAAATGTAAAAAAGGGTGTAGGGGATTAAGGTCTGCAAATGATTGGTTCGTTCAAAATTGAATTAAACTCAAAAACTCAAAAAACTAAAGAAAAAAAACAAAAACATTGAACTGAACTGTTATAGATAATATGACTAATTGAGTGACTGATTTGGCTACCTTTCTGTACGCATTTCACCAACACAAGGCGATATTTATCACATAGTCAAACTTGAAGATGAAAATGAGAAATTTGACATATTCTCCAATTATTGGAATTAGAGATATTTGCATATAGACAAATACCACTTGCCCATTAATACTAAAAGATGTGAGACATATTTTAGATTTGAGGTTTAATCGCATATCTATTAGAGCCTTTAATAGACAAGGTTTGAACGTTACGTTGGCAATAGTAGATGGAAGCTCTCTAAAGGATCATTAATTGTGGCAAAAATGAAGCTCTCCAAAGGCTTGTTGTACATTAATTCTACAAAACCTATATAGAGGTATGTGCAAATGAAGTAAATGTGGCAACTGATTCTTCATCAAATTTATGGTATAAAAGACTTGACCATATGAGTGAAAAAAAATACTACAGATTCTAATAAAGAAAAATGTTATTGCCTTACACTATGTTTGGAAAAAAATTGGGTGGGAAAAGAAAGGGTAGAGAAAGAAAAGCAGGGAAAAATGAAAAAGATGGAAAAGTTCCTTTCCCTACTTTGTCTGGAAAAGTATGAAAATGAGAAAAAGAAAGATGTGAAAAGGAAAGATTTTCTAAATTAAAATTAATATTTTATCCTTCATATTAATTTAAAATATATAAATTTAAAATATATTAAAATTTACACTCATGCATTATACTCTCTAATCTCCATATTCATATATAAAAAAATATTTAGATTAGCAAAAAAATTATAAAATTTTAATTGACTAATAAAAAATAATAAAATGTGGAAGAAATTTTGCATATATAAGAATAAAAAAAGAAAATAATTTTATACTTTTAATTAAAATGGATTAAAAAAGTTTAAAAAATTGGATAAAAGAAATTTATTTGATGGATAAATTAGTAATTATATAATAAAAATATAATTTTATGACTTTCCCCACTAAATTCAAATGACTATAAAATGATGGGCCAAAGGAAAATTTTTACTATTCACATTCCTTTCTCTTACTCTCCTAAATAATGAAAAAAAACTTATTTCCCACCCTGCGTTCCTTTCCCTAACCTTTCTCTCCTTTCTAAACAAAGGCTAGAGAAAGGTTCTTTAATTATGATAATTATTTGTTTGGTAAGCAACGTAGAGTTTCCATCAACATCTCTTTAGAATATATTTTGATTTGTGTGGTCCCACATAATTAGAATCCTTGCAAAGAGCCAAATATTTCTTTAACCTTTGTAAATGACTTCTCTAGAAAAGTCTAGGTATATTTGTTGAAGACAAAAGATCAGGTGCTTTCAACACTTTTATGCCATGGTAGAAAGAGAAAATGAGAAGAAGTTGAAATGTCTTTGATCAGATAATGGAGGTGAGTATTGCTCTATACATAGGATTTGACTTGAGAAAATAGTACTTGGCACTCTCCAATATAATAGTGTAACTAAAAGAATGAATCATACCATTATAGAGAGAGTCAAATGTATGCTGAGAATAAGTAAAAAAATCTTTTTGGAGAGTAGCTATGCAAACAACATGTTACTTACTCCTTCAATTCCTTTGAACTTCGATTTTCTAGAAATGGTATGAACTAATAAAGATGTCTCTTACTATCATCTAAAGGTGTTTGGATGTAAGGCATTTGTGCATTTCTTAAAGGATCAAAATTGAAGCTTGATGATAAAGTCGTACCTTGTATCTTTATTGGATATGATGATGAATAGTTTGGTTACAAATTTTGGAATCTAGAAAAGATGAAAATTATGAGCAGAAATGTGGTCTTTCATGAGGACCAAACTTATGAAGGTTTGGATGAAGAAAAGCAACAAATTGATGAAACTAGCATCAAACTTATTCCTTCTCCAATAAAAAAAAAAAAAGAAAAAAAAAAAAGAAAGCCTAAATGCAACTAATGCCATAGAAGTGCCACCTAATGATGAAGTTGACATATCAACGTAAGAGGATGACGATCAAAGGGAGCAAATCCAACTAGAGAATAATGAACAACCTCTTCGGAGATTAACTGAAGAGTAAATGTTATCTACTAGATATCCATCATCATAATATATTCTTCTTTCTAAAGGAAGAGAGCAAAAAAATTTCCAAAAAGTATTAGATCATAAAGATAAAGACAAAAAGATGGAGTTTATGAAGGAAGAGATGGAATCTTTAATGAAGAATAATATCTATTAGTTGTGGAAATTTCTTAAAGGCAGAAAAACCTAGAGAAATAAATGGGTATTCAAACTGAAGGATGATGAACATGGAAATTTGGTAAAACAAAAAGTCCATGATGCATTCAGCCAAGGCAACCAAGGCAAGTCTAATAACAATCAGTTATAATTTCAAGGCCCAATTACAAGAGGAAGACTAACGAAATTTAAAGATGTACTTAGAGTTTTACTACTAGAAGTTAGTTAGACTAGATCTTGGCAACCAATAGGATTATTTCTTATTAGTCTTTATGTGTGATTGAGATTAGTTTATCCTAATAGGTTTAGGACTTGTAAATTCGACCAAAATTTGTAAGGTTGAATTAGAGAGAGTTTTTTAGGGTTTTATTAACATTTGTAAAGGATATTTAAGCCCTTATTCGGTCATTAAAAAAAGATAACTTGGTTTTTGCTTAAACTTTATGAGATTAATTCTCCTCTTTAGTTCTCGAGTGGACTTGGTGAGATTATAAAATGAGCTTGATAATTTCGCAAAACTAGTTTAGTCTAGGTCTTGAATTACTTGGTTAATTTAGGATTAAGATTAACAAAACTTAAATCATATAATCCAAGTTGCTAGAAATAAGTTTTATAAAGATCTGGTTTAGATTTAAAGATTTGTATTTTTCTTGATTTTTGAATTAAACTTGAGATTTGTGTTCATCAAACAGGTAAGCAAGTTAATCTAACCTTGTTTGTATCAGCCCGATTAGTTATTAAGGGTTTTGGACAAAAGAAAGGAATTGATTCTAATGAATTCTTTTCTCTAATGGTAAAGATGTTATCAACCAGAATAATCTTAGGACTAGCTATTAACCTTGATCTTGAGATTGAGCAAATAGATGTAAAGATTGCATATCTCCATAGTGATTTGAAAGAAAAAAATTTATATGTAATAACCTGAAGGTTTTGAAGTTATAGGAAATGATCATCTATTTTACAAATTAAGAAAAACCTTTATAGCTTAAAACAAGCACCAGGACAATAGTACAAAAAATTTGATTCATTTATGATGGATCATAAGTACAAAAGAAAAATAGCTAATTCATGCATTTATATCAAGCAATTTCCTAATGAAAAATTTATCATTTTATTATTATATGTTGATGGCATGCTGATAGTTGGTCCAAATGCTTAAACGATTAACCAACTAAAGAAATAATTATCAGAAGTCTTTGACATGAAAGACTTGGGTATAGCTAAACAAATTTTGGGTATGAAGATTGTTCAAGATAGAAAATCTAAAATATTATGGTTGTCATAAGAAAATTATGTTGAGCGAACGCTTGAAAAGTTCAATATGAAAAGAGCAAAGTTGATGACACCATCTCTTAATGGGCAATTCAAACTCACCAAGAAGATGGTCCTTCTTTAGATAAAGAAATAGAATAGGAGATGTTGGTTATTTTATATTCTTCATCTCTTTAAAGCTTGATGTATGCAATGGTTTATTTCATATTGGATATTGCTCAAGTTGTTGGAATAGTAAGTCGTTTTTTAGCGAATCTGGGAAAGGAGCACTAGAAAGTTGTCAAATAGATCTTCAAATATTTGAGAGGTACATCAAAATTGTGTTTGAGCTTCAGGAATGAAAAATAATCTTAGAAATCCGGTGATCTTGATGATTGAAAGTCTCCATTTGGATATTTCTTTACTTTTGTAAGGAATACTATTTCATGGCAGTCTAAATTGCAAAAATGTGTTGTATTATCCACAACACAAGTTACATGCATTTCTCTCATTGAGGTGGAAAAAAAATGCTATGGATAAAGATATTCTTTCAAGATCTAGGATTGAAGCAAGAGACATATAATTTATTGTGATAGTCAAAGTGTAATTGACTTAACTAGATATTCTACTTGCCATTATAGAATGAAGCAAATTGATATAAGATATTATTAAATTAATGAAGTACTCCAAAAGAAATTATTTTTGGTGCAAAAAATTTACACAAATAAAAATACAGCAGATATGTTGACAAAAGTGATACCTCAATAGAAGTTTGAGTTGTGTTTTAAGTTTGAAAAAATGAGTGTACAAATTGTAAATTACAATGATGGCTATGCAAGGTGTTTTTTCTCCTTATGGACTGCAAAAAAGGAGAATTGATGAGTTTTGTTTTCAACCTATATGAAAAAAAAAGTGTAATCATCAAATGGAGGTGCCTAGTATTTTTTATAATTGCAAGCTCTAAGAGCCTATAAAAAGACATCAAAGCATGTGTTAGATACACCAAATTGGGAGAATAAAGCGAGACAGCTAAAATTTCCATAGTAATAAAATAGTGAAATTATTATTTTGGGAGTGTTCTTGAGAAACACTTTGAATGCCACTATTTTGTAAAATCTCTTTTTGAGATGTGTGATCTTATATTTCTCTAGCTATTACCTAAAAAAGATTATATTTGTATTACTATAAATACAATTTTTTAGAAATCCAAAGAGATTTTCTATGTAAATTTTAGTGTCTGATTTCTACTGTTTATTTTATTATTTGCTCTCTTCATCCTCTATGGAAATATATAAAGTTTTCTAGATAAATTTTAAATATTAAAAGTTGCAAGGGAAAGAGAAGAATAAGGACAAAAAAATATTTAACTTAGAAAACAATTATTGTTTTTTCCTTGGAGATGGTATTGATTGGAGACACCTAGCATATCTCCTATGCAAAAATCATCTAAAAAGGGCATTTTCCGAACACAAGATTTGATAAACGTCGGCAATGCAAGTGAATTTGTGACTTTTAAGCAGTTGGTCACAAGAAAATTGGTTTCCCACAAAACAATCTGTGACTTTAAGTCGTATTCTATTTAAAGTAGAAACTTTCAAACCTTCTACACTTCTTAATTAATAAGAAATTTATGTTATGCTGAGTCACAGGCCAAGTGATCAGTTAATGGTTGAGAGCGGAAGAGGTCTAGCAATATATGACCACGAATTCTATTATCAGTGTGTCTGGGACCATGCTTGATTGGCATGAGCGTGTCACACATGGCATTGTCTATCTTTTGCCTCTGACTAGGACTGATGTTAATTTAATTAAGTAGACCTAAGTTGACGTTGCAATTGCTCCGATCTCTGGTAGTTGCTTGTCTCATGGATAGCCTGATTCTATTGACTCAAAGTTAGCAGAATTTGTGGAACAAAATGCGTTTAGGCTATACCTTGCTTTTTCTAATGGTAATAGTTTAAAAGTTAAGTGCATGTCTTGTAATGCAAAAAAGTAAGAAGTTTTTATCGTAGTATTTCCCATTCATTTAAGAATTTTTGATATACCAAAATAAATAAATGTTGGATGATTTAAGCATTTGATCATGTAAACTGATGCTTCATTTTGTTTAGCAGGAAGTCATAGTGAAAGAAACAGACTAACAAGGTTGATAACATAACTTGAGCTTTGACATGGGTCATACTTCATTGGCCTATGCATTGTCATCAACAAATGAAGGCCAAATTATTGCCAACGATCTGTATTTGCACAATGAAATCAAATTAATCTTATATTAATAACAAAAGAATTTGTGATTGTCACACATGTACAGTAACCACATTGTTCATTAAAGTTAACAATATTTAGATTCAAAGATATATTGAATTACATGTTACTTATCTCCAGCCAGTGGACAGAAAAAAAAAAATAAAAAGAGAGAGAAAGAAAGCAAGAAACAGAATCATATATTGCATATATATCAGCTGTGGAATCCGGATATTTACTTAATAGTTAATTCCATGTGCTTGCACTTCTGCTGCTATACTTGAAGGCACCAAGAAAATAAATATGGGATGCATTCCACAAGACAACAGGCAAGGGATGGTATGCATCGGGAAGTACTGGATGGAAGGCATCAACTACCCTGGCAGTTGAAATTTTCGATGTCAATAACATTATAGTACAGGCAGGATAGTCTGCCATCAAACTTGGATACCAATTCATGAGCAGATAATCCACAATAACGTTTCCCCAGCCGAGCAATGCATATGTCTATGATTTTCTTGAACATACTATCTCCTTGAATTAAGGGCTGCTCAACAAACTCAACTAAGGGCATCCACTGCAGGATGGAAACAAAGACTTGAAAGTTAGAAACTAGTGTTTAGAGTTTAAAAGATCATCATGAGACCAATCAAAGAGTTGTTGATGCATAGAGTACAGCGATCATATATAGAATGAGTTTTGGCCCCAGTTTTTTTGACTAGCTCTAATCGTCCTTGAGACGTCAATGAGGCCTTGGCCTAATGATGCTATAGAGTGTTGATGTATTTGTGATATTGTGCAAGAATGAACAATGTAAAGCTAGCTTGACAGATTTGTGAGGTAAATTATTACCTTGGCTGCTTGAATTTCAAGGTCATCGACATTGATCTGAGTTGATAAGGGTTTCAACATGCAGACAAAGAACAAATCTGACTTTTCAAAAGCCAAATTGTGAGCGTGCCTGAAATTGTACTCACAGGGGGCAGCAGATATGATGTTAAGGAAAAGTATATATAAACATATGTTATCGCACAGTTTAGTTTCTAGATAGCTTTATCATATACAGACGGCTATTAAATGCATGATTAGCTAAACCATATGAAGGTATAATGCTCTAAGTGGAAAACAACAATGCAACTTGGCTGATTATTTTCATCAGAACATACTTTATTTATAACATGTTAACAGTCATAGAAAGAAATCATTTTCATATTATAAATCTTCTTGTGAATTATTGTTGTTACCTGAATGCTACAACTTCCACGAATTTGGTATCAATCTGCGATGAGAAGAGACAGCTAATTAACATCTGCAGCTAAGAGTTGTCTATGCAGTCTGGCTAAATATTTCGATTCTGGCATTAGCTTTGAATACATATGGTAATTAGTATGGATGTTAGAGAAAAGACATGAAGTAAGACTTACATCAGTTTCCTCCTTGACTTCTCTCACAGCTGCTGTGTAAATCTCTTCTGACTGATAAAATTAAACATAAATGAATAAGGCTTTTCTTCCCTTTAATATACATAATTGCTATGTTCAAACTTTTCATCACCTCATGAATGAAACCAGTTGGTATCTTCCAGAGACCAAAAAAGGATGGAGCACAGAATTTCTCTTGTACTACAAGAACCTGAAAGTGATAAGCAGAAAACTTTGCATAAGCATAGGAAATAAACAAGTTGATTATCTTTAAAATATAAAAAAAGGCATAAAGCTTAAGTCATGGAGAAGGTGAACCGCAAGATGAAGCTCTAGAAAATAGAATTATAGCCATGAATATCATATTAATTAACTTCATTTAGAATTATAAATTAAACCATCCTTTCATAACAAGAATTTTGGTAAAGTAGCACTGAGAAAACAAGTTAAAACAAAAAACATATGAACTGAAAGAGAAATTACAGATCTCAGGACAAAAAAAATTAGGGAATTCTGTAATTGTTAAATATGGACATCCAAAGCAATCAGGTTTCCATCCAAACAAGTTAATAATTTGGTCATGTACTCCAAATGTTATGTTGCAGATTAACCTACCATAGAATGAGAATCCAAAGAAAGGACAACAGCATTAGGCTAAAGGACAAGCTACACAAGCTAAAGCATGCCAGTTTTAATTAAAAAGGAGAAACTATGAGGTACAAAGAGGATCCTCTTAGTTTGTCTAGCTTGGCTCATATGGGAAGCTTAAAATATTTCATTCTTGTATCCTTAATTAGGGGTGAGTACAGTTCAGTACAATTCAGGGATTTGAAAATTTTCGGGACTGGATCGAAATTTCGGGGAATTTAAACATGGAGAACTGACACCGACTGAATTTTCGATTCAGTACGATTTGGTACCGGTTCAGGTATTCAGTTATTTTAATTTATTAAAAATTAAACTTTATATTTTTATAAACCAAAATAAATAAATTTTATCATTTTCACTTTTAATCATTCAAAATTAAAATAAATAAGTGATAATTTAATAAATTACAACTAACTTACATATTAAATGTAAAACTAAATTTTTTTAATATTTACTAATTAATAATTAATAAATAGTGTAATTATTAATAATATACTAATTGAGAGAGTTAATTAGTAAAACTAATAACTTATATATATAGACACACACATGGTTCGGATATCGATTCTACATTTTGGTCTAATTCTCAATTCGGATATTATAAAATCTCCAGAACTGTCCCTTTTACTTATTCCGGTTATGTTCGGTTTGGAGATTTTTTAAAAAAAATCGGATATTTCAGTTTTGGTACCAAACCAGTCCAATTCCTCGACCCAATCCGGGAATCTCTGTTCTCCATGCTCATTCTATCCTTAATAAAGATACCTCATTTCTGTCATTGATGACAAATCCCCCCACCCCAACTTGATGAGTAGCATTAGCAGGAAGCATGGAGGGTCCTTCAGGAAGCCAGTAAGTTAACATCACATATCCTGGTTCTGCATGGTGATACTTAAAACCTCCCTGCAAATGAAATTCCTTATCTTAGGGAAATTGCAGAAGAGTGAATGAGAAATTAGACATTCTACTTTCTGGAGACATTTAAGATACTGTATAAAATGAAGCCCAAGAAGCCGAAAAAAAAAATGTTAGGTGTCTTCTAGTGAAGTTACCTTAACCGCAATGGGAACAAGCTCGGATCGTTCCAGAGGCAACTTAAGCCAAATTCCCTTCTTTTTCTGCAGATTGGTGATGACAACACTGAATTTAATGAAATTATAGATTCTTTAAAGATTGACTCTATCTTCTTATGCCATTGCAAGAAATGTTTTAGAAGCAAAAAAGACTCCATAGGGGAAAAAGTAACCCATTGAATCAAATTCACAACCCTATTACAGATTTCAAGATTTTGGTAATGTTTGTGATTATACAAACTATATAAGTAAAATATTTTCAGAGTGTGAAGAAGATGAGAAACTGAGGGCTTCAACAAGATAAACAAGCGAATTTGTATAGGCCACAATCAACACTAGACCTCCTAGACCCAGGGCAATGTAGGTCAAAATAGTGATCCCCAAATTGGAGAAACAGAAAAGTAACAGTTCAGAAGAGTGTGGGATCATCCAGTTTCAGCACAAAGCAATTATTTTTGCACAAATGAATGGTTCAAGGATAGAACAAAACTCACCATTATTTTCCAGTGAGAAAGGGAGAAAAGAAGGGAAGAAGCAAAATCATCTGAATACTTTGGTAGTCTATTTGAATCAACAATAACTCCACCATACTCATCATCAAATGCGTCAAGCACTTTGGTATTTCCAGGAAACCGACTTGAATTAGCACCATTTGTTCCATTAATTCGATACAGATAATTCTCTGATACAATTTTTTCTTGGTCTGCTGAATTAATAGTCTTGTTTGATAGATAAGTACCATTTGAAGTACTTGAACAAGACACCTTCAGAAATATCCCTAAATGTAGCATACAAATGTGAAGAAAAAGAAAAAATCAATACATCAAAAGTTTCAATAGCTTTCTCAAAATGTTGAAAAAGAAAAAAGACTGCTAAAATAAAATGTTATTTGTCCAGTTTATTGGCCATGCCAGAAACTAAGGGCATTTGAACATATTAATCCGTGATATAAATTGAGAAACAATCAACAAAGAAACAAACAGCAAACGGGAAAAAAAAAAGAATGAATATTCTGCTTGATTGCCAAGAAAATGAAGGAAAATATATAAAAAAAAATCATACAATCTAAGAAAACCAGTAAGGATTCAAATAGCAGATAGAAAAATGAAACAGGTTACCTCTGCAAGAAGAACTAAAGTCAGGATAGAATCCAGCAACACCAGCCACATGCCTTAAGCTCGAAAACGGGCTCGAGTATGTGCTTCCCAACAAAGCTATCTCACGTAAGGACAGATGCTTAAAATCAAGCAACTTCAACTCCATCAGTGACACCACTACTCAAATCCCAACAACCTTATTTAACAATACTGAAAACAATAAACCCACAAGTCAAGCTGCTATCAAATTCTTGGTTTTTATAAACACCTAGTTGAGCAAGTTGTACATCCACCAATGAGCAATCAAGATTCCAACAAGAAAATTGTCATGGAATTCATCGCCACTAGGAGTGAAATTGGAGGTTGCATGACCAAAGTGAAAATCTTGGCAGTGAAGAAGCGAACAAATACATAATGAGTAAAAATTTATTTGGAAACAAGATATATTGAACGCGAAATAAATGTAAATTAGTGGTTGACAATGTGTTGGGAAATGGGTGGAGCTTGAAAATGACAAGCAAGAATCAGCTTGGAAAAAGATCTCCCATCCGATTCCTAGCTAAGCTAAATGAAGGAGACGAAGGAAAATCAACATATTATATACCAACTATTATGTTCTTAGTACATTAAAGGTGATCACGCATAACCTCCTCCACTCACAAGTGAAATTGTACATGAATGGTTTTTCAAACTGTATCCAAGATTGATTTTGAGATTGTGAATTTCCATTCTAATTAGAGACTAATTGACAAAATATTAATATTAATGATTGTTAAAATAATTTAGTTTGACCAAAATTTACTCGACATAATCAATCTATTAATTAAAAAATAAATTATAAACTCTAATTAACTATTTACACGTACAGACTCTTAATTAAATTATATTTAATAATTAACTCAAATTAAAATTATTAACAATTAATGAAATAATTGCGAAGTCACAAAACAGTATTCAGCCTCGTCATCATCAATTGGCAGCATATACCCACGCGCTCCACTATGCACAATCTTCAATTTTGGCTTAAAAATAATAAAAGAAGACTAAGAAGAAGAAGAGGGAAAAGCTGCTGGTATCAGAGAGTAACGTTCAACTTTTGAAAATCATTCGTATTCCAACTTCGAAGAATATTCCTATTCCAACTCGATTTGGGTACCAGATTTCATGCCTTCATTTTTATTTTTTTTATTACTTTAATTTTTTACTTTATTTATTATTAGCTAAAACAAAATACATATGAATGACATTTCGATATGTTGCGAATGAGATCCTAAAGAACAAAATAAAATCAATACGATTTTGATTCATCTATGTAGAATTCTAAATTATTTGATAATAATATGTTAAGTTTAGCAATATTTTATTTTTTCAGCTCTAATATTTGAATTATTTTTTAAGAAAAATAAGTCTATAGCATGCTCAAGTGACTAGTCCACCATGCGAAGAGCGTTTAGAAAATTAGAAGATTTGTGGATAACGCGCCACTGAAGTGCGTGCATTTTTTATTTTATGCTATCTTGTCAGCGGCTTAATTGCACAAGTTTAAGGATATTCTAAGATAGTTTAGAATAAGTGGTCGAATGGGTTAAAAAAAAAAAACAATTATGTGAATTATTGGTTAAACACTATTGTATTATATAATGGCTTAAAGAAGAAAATGAATATAAATGGAGTATATAATATACAATTATGTGAATTATATTTAATATTTATTATTTCTATTTTAATGATGAAAGTATTTATCATGACTATTTTAATAATGACTAATTAATATTTAATAGCTAATAATTATAATTCTTTTTATGTATATATAAATTTATATAATATCAATCTTATTAAAATAAATTATATATAAAAAAAATTGTATAGAAAAATTTATGTAAAGGTTTATAAAATTAATCTATAAGTAAATTAGTAATATATAGTGTTGTTTTCCAATGATAGCCTCAGTGATTTTCTTATATTTGTTCTCTCTTTCGGTTATTAGGTATTAGATTTATAGCCTCAAGTGTCATTTCATCCTTTTTGAATATCATAAATTAGCTTATTTATCAATTTATTTTTGTCGGTGCAAATGAGAAATGATAGTTTATAATTTGGTTGGAGCGTGTACTGTACGTAAGGGGATGAGCAGGTAAGTAAGAACTCCATTAGTGTCAATTCTTTTTTTTTTTTTAACTAAAGAGAACGAGTGGACAGCATATATTTGGCTTTGTGACAAATGTCGATATCTGACATCATCCGTACTTCTTTACTTGACACTCGTCCATTTTTCATTACTTTAAAAAATGAAAAAGTGGATGATCGATGGTCGAATCAGTCCAGCTCATCTCATTTAATATCCTTAAAATATTTTAAAATATAATTAAAACAATAAATTTATAAAAGAATTGAAAATATTCAATTTTTGGTCGAAGAAATTACAATAACATAGTTTTTTATAGAATAGATTTTATCTAATTTACTAATTATTTTCAATTTTATTCAAATTTAATTTGTTTTTAACCACTTTGATTTTAAATCAATAACCAACCAATTTATTAATTAACTTTTGATTTAATCAGTTTAAGAGATAGATCTTGTTCAATTTTTAATATACCTATATATTTAAATTTTGTGGAAAAAATTTGTTTAGCTTCTTATTTTCTCCGTTTATTAAAAATTTTTTTAGGAACTTTAGTTTCATGCCATACAATTATATTTATTTGCACATTAGTTGTTAATCTGTAGATGGTGCATATTATGATTTTGAAAGTTTTGGTACTTTAATATGAATTTTATATTATATTCAAATTTTATATATTAATTGATTAGAAAATAACATATTTTTTTATATAAAAAATTATAATATAATATATTATATTATATTATAATTATTATTTTAACTAATTTTTAATTGCGTTATATTTTTAAAGATAATGTTATAATTTTAAAAAAATTAATAAAATAAAATAATTATTTGATATATGACAAACACTCATCTTAAATAATTCTTACGATAAGTATTAATTATATATAATATTTGTAATATAAAATTTATATTATATTTAAATATTTTATCTTTTAATAAACTATAAAATTGTATATTTGTAATTTTTTATTTAAAAAGTAATATTTTCTAATATAAAATTTATATTATATTAAAATTATTATTTTATGTTAAATTTGTAAACAATAATTATTTGATATATGATAGTCCTAAATAATTTTTAGAATCAAAATTAATTGTTTGTATTAATTTTAATTTATTTTATTAAAACAAATTTACTGTAGAATTTTATATATTTAATGATGAAAAAGTAATCCTATCTTAATAAATTTGTAATTTTGTAAAAAAAAAAAAGCCAAGTCAACTTAGTTAAATGAAAGAAAATTATTTATGTTACGTGTTTAAATCCAATTAATAAAACGAAGATGTGTCTTTTCATTGAAAAAAATGAGTATAATAATAAAATCTCTTAGTAGTTATAAATAGCTGTTTTAAATATATTATATTATTGACTGAGTATAAAGAAAATGAGATATATACTTAATATAGATAAGTTTTTTCTAATTAAATTAATCCAACAACCCGTAAATTAGATGTGAATAAAAATTAGAACGGGCTAAAAAAAATTGATCGAATTGACTTATTTTGATAAGCCCGATTCAATTATTTAATAAAATTTGAGTCGATTTGATTTTCATTTTAAAAAAATTATTTTTGATTTTCAATTTAATTTTATACAAAAAATTGAATAAATCAAAATTATTAATAAATCAAACCAATTTAAATTAAATCATATTTAAAATAAATGTAATTTAATTAAATTGAACTGAAATTTTATAAGTTCGATTTGGTTCGATTTGTATATTTATAAAATTCGAGTTAATCATTTCAATTTATTCAATATTTCAAAATTTTAATTCAATTCAATTTATAAAATATAAAATTCAATTTAATTAATTTAAAAAAAAAAAATCAAATCAAGTAAACTGAACCGACCGATTTATTCACCCCCTACCATAACCAATCCACTAAGTTAAATTTAAGGACATTGTTTCTAAGATAATGCGGCAATTTCATTATCCTTTTTTATTATTATTTTTTAATTTTTGGTGGGAATGGCAGTGTCTTTATCTCCCTTCAAAATATGCAATTTCTCTTAAATTTATTGTTGAGTTAATTCGAAAATTGATGATGCCTGTGGCTAAAGGAAATAAAGATTTATAGGATGCGGAATATATTCTCCTAGACTACATCACTTTGTGTTGGATGGATGGCTTCTTTTTTTTTTTTTTCTTATTATTAATCATATTATCGGATATTCTCTTGGACTAGGTCACGTTGTATTGGATGTATGGGTTTTTTTTTTTTTTTCTCATTGTTGATATTAAAAAGACTTAAATTGTTGTAGAGTATACTCTCATTATAATAATTATTATACAACAATTTGTGTCACTAAAATAAAATTACATTGTGTTATGTTTCATAGTACCATTTACCCTTTGTTTGAGATAAAGCAACGATAAAAAGAAAAAATAATGATGGGAATGAAATTTTCTTCTGTTTGAGAAATGAAAAGAAAATGAAAAAAAAAAAAAACGAGACAAAATAAATCTCATGGATTCACCATTTTTAATCATCTCATTTGAAAAAGAAAATAAATTCTCTCTTATTATTAAATAAATAAATAAATAAATAAATATTCTCTCTTCTTTTTTTTTCCCTCCCTTCTCCTCACTTTCTAGCCATGCTATTTGTTTTACCAAACAACATAGGTTGAGGGTGGTTACGTGGTCGACATTTTAATAAAATCCGCGTAAGGAGAGGGTAGGCCACTAGACAAGTGGGATGGATATCATTATTTGATGAAATCAGATGCGAATCTGTCCCATGGTGTCTACTAGACAACGAGAATGGATGATATCATTATTTGATGAAATCAATTGCGAATCTGTTCCATGCTGCTGGGGAAGGGCTTCCAATTATACCTTAATATCACATTAAAAGTTAATCAACACCTTGATAATATTTAAATGATCGCATTATTGATGGACTTACCCTAAAATATACTAGAAAAAAAAAATAAATCTCATAGCCTCAATCTTAAATCTCTTAATCACTAAACCGAGACCAAAATTAACCTATTCTACAACCCAAATGGCATCATCCTGTTTCATCTATATCATGTCACCAGGTTTGAAGGTTTCAAACTTTCAGCTCTCAGTTAGTAATGCATGTACATATTCAATATGAATATAATATACTAGCTAAATATGACTATTTTTTTACGAGTAAAAGATGTTCTCATTTATAAACAACCATGCATCAACAAACCAAAATATCTCTATCAATATAAACTTGATTGTCAACATATTTCATCCATGATTTCTTATGCTTATACATAGTTCATGATTTAGTTTTACTAATTTTTTATTGCCAATAAATAATATAAACCATTATTATTTTGTATATTTTTAATTTGCTTATTATTGTTGCTATATAAATAACTAATTTCCCCTTTATCTGTAAATTAAAAATATTTATTTATTTAATTTAATTTATTAGATGAATGACTTCACTAAATAATATTTCTGATTCCATTTGCTGCTTGTTAACTAATGACGCACCTTGTCAAAGTGCTCTCTAACTCATATTAGAACAGAACTCAACAAAATTAAAAGAAAAAATTTCATGATTTAAATAAGGAGAGACTCAAACCCAGCCACCCTCAAAATTTTTGGGCATTATCCACCACCATGATTTTCTTATTTTTTTTCCCTTAAAATAGTTGCTATTATTGTTGGCAGATGTAGTGAGGTTAGTTCGTGGACAATGAAGAGAAACTCTCATGAATTAATAATCTGAACAGAACAAATTCTTAGCTGTAGGTTTGTTAAGAAAATATCCAAAATGGCATGCTCTGTGCCGATTATATCTTTCTCCAATTCTTTATTATTTCTGTTGAGGCGAATGATTAATTGGGATAATGTAAATTAATTTTTATTAATATGATTTCACTTTGGTAAATAAAGAAGTGGGTCCTTATCAATTTAATCAAAGTAAGTAAGTGCTGTCCTCTTATCAGTTGGATTGAAGAGAAGAAAGTGGACTTCAGTAATTCCAGCTCGAGTCTAACAGCAGATGAATATCATGAACTCAGCTCATTGCAAACTGGATTAAGAGAATGCATGATAAAACCATTGGGTAGCAATTATCCCAACCATCTAAAACTACAATGTTCACTAATGCCTCCAACAAACATGCAATTCTGCAAACAGAAATTTTTTCTAAAAGATCATAGAATTTCCTGGACATTGACAAGCACTCACTGCTGCTATTCGAAAATAGTTGGAGCACTAATTGTAATCAAATATCTGATCCTTCTACTTATATGGAGAAAGGAACATGTAATTATAAAGATGCAATATAGACCTCTTTAGGATCAGCCAGCATTGAAACAATAGCTGCATCAATAGCATCTTGGTTTTCCAGACTTGAAGCTCTTGCAGCCATCAATACAACCATGTCCTTGTCAACATCCTTTGCTAAAACCTATTATGAAATCAAAGAAGTCAAACATTAAGCAATATTTTCCCAATAAGTATGGCTTGTTACATATTGTGTTCAGTCAAGCTACTCAACAAATACATCAAAAATGGCACCTCTATCATAGACTTGTCCACTGTGAGTTTGTTAAGAGTTAAAGTTCCTGTTTTATCGCTGCAGAGCACATCCATCCCAGCCATTTCCTCAATAGCTGTCATTCTCTTTGTTATGGCACCCTGCACCAAAAGTTCAGCAATTTTTAGTAACTTTCTGAAGATATTAAATAATTTTCTTGCTAAATTAGGGCAGTGATTTTAGCTGCATGACCATAACTAAGTAGTAAATATAGCTTCATGTACCTGCTGAGACAAGCGATGAGAACCTATGGCCATGGTAACAGAAAGTACTGTTGGCATAGCAAAGGGGATGCCACCGATGAGTAAAACTAGAAGGTTGTCAATGCCAACACGATAACGCCTCTTCTGAATCCCATATATTACAACGATTTCAATCAACATCCCAATAGCAATAGAGCAAATGCAGAAATTTCCATGAAACAATGAAGCAGAATTATCTCTCACAAGATTAACAAAAGGTTAAAGATGCTCATAGGATTACATAGGCTTCTTTATAAATGATATAAGTTGCTATATTCAAATGTATAATCATTCGATCAGAGGATTTAGCATTAGTATAATATTCCCACACGGTTAACATGCTGCCAGCTTGTTAAAATTTAGTTCAGAAATTTATCAAGATGTAAGTTCTGAGACGAACCTTCTGAAAAAGCCCAACATGTGTGGTAGTTTCCACAAGATGAGCTGCGTTTCCAAAGAATGTATGTACTTCAGTGGCAATAGCAACTGCTTCAATTTCACCTTGCTTACATGTTGAACCAGAGTAAACTCCATCACCAGGATTCTTAGTCACTGGAAGTGACTCTCCTGTAAGAGCAGACTGGAAAAGAAACACATATAAGAAAACCTGAAAAAATTGACATAAGAACACAATGTATTTTTCTTTACAGATAGTTGTCTACATTGCAACTAGACTTTTGCGTTTCATTATTCATGTCATAGTTTAATAAACTAAGCGCAGTCTCAGTTGTCAAACAGCCTATCCATCATTTGAATGCTGCTATGCCTTTTAACACTAATCCACAAGGAGTGATGTACATCACTGACTATTAAAGATGTTTAATCATAATCAATTTGATAGTTGAAAACAAGTAGGCACCTGATCAATTTTCAGAGGATCTCCTTCGAGCAATCGAGCATCAGCAGGAATAATGTCGCCTAATTTGATACCAATGATGTCTCCAGGGACCAATACAGCAGAATCTTCCTCTCCTCTGCTCCCACTACGTAAAACCTGTCATAGACAATTTAAGCATAGAGAATTATGAAATAGTTTAAACAGGACAGCGAAAAAGCAAGGTTTTCCAAGAAGAGCCTATCATCAAAAGAAATGGATCGGGAAATTAAAGAAATTCATGAGATTAACCTTTGCTTTTGGTGCCAACCGAGCCATAAGAGCTGCAGCTGCATTTCTAGCATTGTTTTCTTCTATAAAGCTTATGGTTGAGTTGATAATGAGCAATGTCAAAATGCCAACAAAATCATGGTAATCTATCCCTTCTCCCTGCATGATGATTGCTTTTTTTCGGAACTCATTCAATAATTATAGGTTTTGCTTTCAATTCAGTACATGTCGTAGATGTAGGATTTTGAAAGAATTATATAATCCCCCATTGAAAGAACCGTGGATTACTCCCCTCATAAACTTACTCCTCCATGTGCAACAGAGATAGCCATAATTGCTGCAGCTTCCATAACCCATGATAGTGGATTCCACATAAAACCCAAAAACTTGAGTATTTTACCTTCCTATAAAGCACATGAAAGGACAGAGTTAAGGTGATAACTGGTAACTTTGCCAACATGCAGTTGCAACTGCAATTATCCATGAGATAACTAATATAAGAAGAAAAGAAGAAGAAGAGCTGAAAGAGACCTTTTTCTCTTCAAGTTTGTTGTGCCCTAATACTGCTAGCCTCTGTTGAACCTCGTTAACAGTAAGACCCTTTCTTGTGCATTTCAACTTCTCAAAAACTTCTTCAACTGGAATCGTCTCCTGCATGTAAACGACCAATTCAAGATCAGCAGACAAACTGATTTTAGTTGCCTTTTTTCTTTTTCTTCTCCTGTGCTATCCGATGATAAGTTAGCATTGCTTATATGAGGAAAAACTATCCATACCAGATCAACAGTTTCCTTGCTAATAGCTTCAAGGGCAATTGCAGTCTTGTCCATTTCAGTTGTCCTTCTTCAGCTCCCACCCTCAGTCCAAGGCAGGAAATCTGCATATGTATTGGAAACTAGGAAATCAATTTATTTTTACCGCACATTGTCCAATCCCTTGTTCATCATAATCCCTGAAGCATGTTAAGGTCACAATGTATAAAAGGATTGGCAGAGAAATTAAGATATTCGAATCATCTTCGTCTTTATTTTCCGTTCTCAAACAATGACAGTAGGATTAGCAAAGAGATATATATAGTTCTTCTCTAATACGAAACAGAGAAAAGGATCTTAAAGGAAGATCCTTTCAAGCATTTTCTCAACAATGCGTACTAGTGCATGCAAAATTATGTACCTTGAGAAATACAGATAATGCACTTGTTTTTTCATGCAGCAGGAGGAGCTATATATATTCTCGGAATGCTACAAGAGAAAATGAAGTTAGATAACTTGAAATGAACATATATATCTTGCCTGCAACGAAACAGAAAATTAAGCAACGTCATATACACAAGAAAACGTTAAAATTCTGACAGATGCGAAACAAGAGAGACAGAAGCACGCAGTTCAGTGGAGAAGAAGATATAAACAAGGCTTATAAAGCTCCGCTGCCAGCGTAAATGCAAATGGTGTTTCCAAAGATGGATTGCATCGGATCTTTGCATGGATTCATTTTTGTCTTATATTTTATACACTAGTACATAGTACGTACTTCTAATTTGAATACGTAGTTTCTATAAAATTTATTAAGCTTATTAACTCTTTTTACAAGTTTTAATAAAATTGATTAATTCTTTTAATTTTGATAAAATTAATCAAAATTAATAAAATTTTGGCAAATCTAACTAAAATTCAAATTGAGTATCACGTTAAAATATTGAGTTAAATAATATTAATTAATATTAGTAATTAATGTTAACTAACTTCATTAATTTTTTTATAAAATTTATGTCAGTTAGTTTGTCATGTCACGTAACAAAACTAATACGTTGCTTCTTTAAATTTATTAAGCTTATTAACTTGTAAATTCTAAACCTTTAAGAGTTTTAATAAAATTGATTAATTTTTTTAATTTTGGTAAAATTAGTCAAAACTAATAAAATTTTGGCAAATTTAGTCAAAATTCAAATTGAGTGTCATGTTAAAATATTGAGTTAAATAATATTAATTAATATTAGTAACTAATGTTAACTAACTTTACTAATTTTTTTATAAAAATTCATGTCAGTTGGTTTGTCACGTCATGTAGCAAAACTAATACGTAGTTTCTATAAAAAAATTTTAGCTTATTAACTCGTAAAATCCAAATCTTTACTAATTTTAATAAAATTGGTTAATTTTTTTAATTTTGATAAAATTAGTCAAAATTAATAAAATTTTAGCAAATCTAGCCAAAATTCAAATTGAGTGTCATGTTAAAATATTGAGTTAAAGAATATGAATTAATATTAGTAACTAATGTTAAGTAACTTTGCTAATTTTTTTTTATGAAAATTCATGTCAATTGGTTTGTCACATCACGTGATATATTATTTTATTTTGATAAATTTGAATTTTGGCTAAATTTGACAAAATTTTATTAGTTTTGGCTAATTTTATCAAAATTAAAAGGATTGACCAATTTTATTAAAATTACAAAAAAATTGAATTTTAGGAGTCAATAAACCAATTTATTATTAAATTTTACAATGATGTTGCGATATGATATTATTGTGTAAAATTTTAGATTATATATATATTTATTAATTATTTATGATAATTTTATCAATATTGATTTAGATAATTGTTTTTAATAATATTTTTTAGCATGATCTAATAACTAGTTACTTCAATATTTATTATAAAATTATATACATATATAAATATTTATAAATGTATCATATATTTTCTTATATTTATACATTTTTTCACATACCATTTCCTATATTTTTAAAAAAATATCATTTTCTCGTGTTCATTTTTGTGTTTCACATTTTCATGCTACTTATGCTAACAATATTGATCCTATCCATTAAATTTTTCATGAAAAAGAAAATTTGGATTTAAACCTTTAAAGAATAAAATTGGAACAGAAATAATGTCTATAATAAATTTTTTTATTTAAAGAACATATGTAAAGTAACTTAGTTTATTCGCCCAAAGAAAAGAGAATTGCTCAGCAATTTTCTTGTAAATGATTCAGTGGTGATATTCGATGCAACCAATCATTCCAAGCAAGCTTATCATCTCATTGGGGAAATCATAAACTCACAATTTTTTGTAGTTCTCTGGCCTTATTATAACTCTACTGTTAGTAAGGGCTAAAGATTTGGGATGAAGTGGATCGTAGGGATTTCTAAAGACGACTCCATCGACGTTAGAGGCACGCAGGCATATTGGAATTCGTTTGGTCCTAGCGGTTGCCTTTGAGAGAGTGTTTGGTTCATGGAATCTAATTGTTGAATTTCGATATTTAATTTATTTAAAAAGTTGTATCATCATAAAAGTTATATTCTTGAACTTAGAGTCCTATCATTACTTTTTCATTTACATAGAAAAGTAAGAGATGAGAAAGTTATTTTTTTGTGATTATTAAAATTTATATAATTATACATTAATAAATATGTGTTTAATTAATATAATATATAATTCTGTATATATTTTTATTTACTAAACTAAAACTTATATATTTGTATAAAATAATTTTAATCAAAATAAAAAATATAGATTATCATTTAATTTTAATTAAAATAATTATTGAACAATAAAAAAACTATAGTTTGTTATTAGTTCATCGAGTAATTAAATTATTTTTAGATTTTCTTAAATTTTTATTATCATAGACTATTTATTTTAATATGTTATAGTTATTAAGTCTTTTTTAAGATAAGAGAATAATTATTTAGTACTATTGAATAATATTTATTAAATATATTATAATATGTGATTATATTTTATAATATTATTATATTATTATTTATATTTTTCATTAATTTAATTATAAATTATATTAAATTATATTATGTAATAATATTATATTTATTATGTATTATAATATTATATATTATAATAATATTTCATGAATTGATAGATTAATTAAATAAAAACATGCAATTGCATTATAGGTATGATAGTAATTTATGTTAATTTTTTTGAACTATTCTATGTATAAATTAAAATATTAATTTTGAATTTTTAAAAAAAATTTATATTCAACTAAATGCAAAAATCTTACTTTTTTTAGAATTACTTATCCATAAAGTTACTTTCTAAAGAAAGTGATTCCAAATAAAAATATTAAATTTCAACAATTAATCGCTCCTTAAGCTCAATTATTTATTTTATGCATCCAAAATATTTAAAGCGGTTGTTACAGTTGAATCATTGATTTCTTACGCCATTAGAAAAACATTTTATCATCATTTTATTAGCTTTAGGAGGTGATTTATAACTATTTTTTTATTAGAAATCAACTTTTTTCTTTACTATTTTTAACAAAGTTTAAATTTATTCATTTATTAAGTTTATTTTTATTTTCTATGTTGAGATAATATTTAATTTATTAATTTTTTGAATTTATTTAAATCTTAAACTTTTGTGTTTCTATAGTGGATTTGTGTATTTTGTTATTATATATTTTCAAGAAGTTGTTTACATTGAAGCATATTTGTAATTTATAAAAAATAGATTGATCTCGTATAAAAACTAAAGAGTTTGAATAGTAATAAACAATTTTTTTAACCAATTAAACATGCTTCATACTTATTGATACAATTCTTTTAATACAATCTATTTTAATTATCTGCCATTTAGATTTGAAATCATGTATATGATTTATTTTAAAATTTATTACAAAAATATGTAATCATATAAAGTTTTATATAATTATTTCTGTATGATTTATTCAATTAATAAAACATTTTACTCTTTTATTTTTAATAAAATGTCATTTTCATTAGCAATTCTCATGCATAGATCTCTTTTTTTTTTTTTTTCTTTTTTAGAACATTAGAGATGGTGATTAAGGATCTTCAAAGAAGACAGAATTAGTGTTGGAGAGGTGAAAATGAAAACTAGAAAATTTTATCTAAATTTGTTATTTTTTCTGAGATTTTACTAAATTTATTGAAAGAATTTATCTTTTCAGTTTTTATTTTTTAATTTTAAACTTATTAAATAATGTTTTTATCATTTATAAATATTTTAAATTATGTTTAAATGAAAACAGAGTTGACTGAGTATGAGATTATAAATTATATGTTTAATTGAGCCATATTGTTTGAACATTGAGTCCAAATTTAAAGACACAATTGACCTTTGTCCACGTCAGCCCTATTAAAAAAAATTCTCTCACCACGTCGTATATCGAATTTGCAGCGCGTTGCATGGCAGGAGTGGCAATTGGTGCGTCGGTATCTTCTTATCAATCGATATATCTATATAATATAAAAATATTTAATTTAAATATAATTTATTTAATAAATTATATTAAAATTTTTAATTTTAATATAAATATATTTATAAAAAAAATTACACAACACGACTCGTCTAATCTATATAATTAATCGTGTTATTAATGTATCATGATACAAAAATATATATTTAATCTAAATATATATATATATAATTAGAAATTTTTAACTAAAAATTATTTATATATTGAGAAAATATACACTAAATATTAAAAATCTAAATAAATATAAAATTAAATTTAAAGATATTTTTTATATATAAATATATTTATTTAAATCATATTTAAAGGTGTGTATTTGTATTATGTATTACATATTACATATTAACTCACTAACTCGATTATATAATCATATTTAATTGTATCTATTATAAGTTGGATAGGTTAATCTATTTAAACTTATTTTTTTATTGTGTCATAACCCAAATTTATTTATATCAAACCCTAATCTATTTAACTATATATTATATCGTGTCACTTAATTGAATAGTATAAAAAATTATCAGATATAGTGCATAACTTAGACAAGCCATTTCTATCCTCCATTCCCCATCAAAAAAAAGGAAAAAAGAAGGGGAAAAAAAAACCACCCTTAAACAAGCCATTTTCTTGCATCAATGCCATTGGTTTGACTTAATAACCAAGTACACAAGTTACTCCATCAGTTTTTAATAGTTCACTTTGAATTTACATATAGATTAAAAAATTAATTAATTTTAATTAATAATTTTATTTTTTAACATTTTCTTTTGAAGTTAGTTTTATTAATTTTTTTAGTAAATTATACTCATTAAGAATTTTATTAATACTAATTCACAATAATAAAAAAATTATACTCATATAGTGATAGTATAAAATTTCTTTATAAACTCAAAATCAAGATATATTGCATGTTTTGAAAATATTAGATTTATTAAATAATATATTATTTTTAAAATAAAAAATAGGTTATATTATATATGATGATATTTATGTGATAATTAAATAAAAATATATAGATAATTATTACTTAAATTAAAAAAATATAAATAGATTATAATTTAAGGTAACCAAAAAAGAAAAAAAAAACTATTAAAATGAGAGGGAGGGAGCAGTTTTTAACATAAAAGAAAGGGCAGCAAGCAAATTACTAAATCCATTCTGACCAACTGATTACTGAAACAAATAATTTTCTTACACCACTGTGGCAGCGCCCATAACTTTACGCATCTAAAGAAGTCTTCTGGTCAATTTGTAATGATAGGTATAACCCGCTCCATCAATTTCAAACTAAATAGTTATTTTATCGAAAATTTTTTAATTCATAATTTTATAAATAAATAATTAACTTCTTTCAGATATATTTTTATTTAAACCCCCTTTTCAATACTCATTTATAAATGATTAATGTAATTATTCATATTTTTTAATTTTTTTAAATATATTCATAGAAATTTATAAATAATAATTAAAAAAATAATCTAAACATATTTTAATTTTAATAAATATAATTTTTAATTAACATGAGAAAACCTTAAATCGATATCTAATTGGAGGTAGAGGGATTACTACCTATCAAACACGGCGTAGTCAACCCAACCTATATAATGCTAAGTCTTCAACATCTGAATTCTTCTAAACTTTAATAAATTTTTTTTAATTCGTCCAAATTCAAAATTAACAAGTCAAAATGCCAATTAAAGCATGACCCTTGCATTCGCATATTCTAAGATTCTAACCTGATTATTTGACAAGTAATTTTGTTTTGCATATTTGTTGCTTGAGGTTTTGATTTTGCACTGAAACTACAGAAGCAAATTTATTTTTTCTCGTAAATTTTTATGACCCCATAAAATAAGAAATAAATTAATTTCTTAATTTTTTTCAGTGCACCAGATTGATATGCAAAGTTAACTTACTTTTCTAAATTACATTTAAGTCAAATAAAAAAAATTATTACTTCGAATCTCAATTGACACTTAAACTGATCAGAAAATACCTTAATTATATATCATACACAATTATATGATAGTTATAAGAGTGATACTATAACGTTATATTTTTCATCAATTAGACACATAGTTAAGTAAAAGAGTGAGAGTATTGGCTTATGAATGAAAAATACTATCTTGTATTATTCTCAAAAAAAAAAAAAAAAAGAGTATTGATTTATCATTTTGCACAATAATAATTGACACATACAGAAAGAATTCTTTTATCATCAACCACATAAATGTATGTATTTTTATCATGTAACATATTTGAAATATATATATAGACTTTTTGGTTTTGTGAAACCTAATTAACTATAAAAATAATTTATTTAAAAGAAAAAAAAACAAAGTCACACCTTATTCATCGCTCAGTTACCCTTAATGTACGCCACAAACATTAACTGGATATACATGCAAAATTTTTTAAAAAATAACATTAAATTAATAATTTAATACTGGAATATTTGTCTTAAACTTGAACGGAACAACTCTAAAAAAAAAAAAATTTATCTGACTTAGCTGCAATGTCAATCAAGTTGCAGAAAACTCCAGCAAACAAATAGACTGAAAAGACAAAAATATGAAAAGCATTGTTCGGACTTTGACAAATTCGGATGGGAATTTCATGTTATTTTAATTTAAGTGTTGTTTATTTATGCTGAGATCAGAGTTGATAACTTGATATATTTCTTTGTAGACTTTGGAGTGCGGTTTCTAGTGGTCACGTGACATGCATCCATTTAATCTGATTTGATGCATGCATCATCACATGGTATCGTGTATTTGGAATCATTTTAATTTAGGTTAGGATTTGAAACTGCATGGTGAGATCACATGTTAAATTACGTCTGTTGCCAATTAATAATTAAACCTTTCGACCAAAATTATTATAATTAAACCGATCAAGTTATATTATTTTTCAGTATAAATTGACCAAATACACTCATAAGGAATATATTTTTAATCTTATAAAAAAAATGAAAATTTTTGTCAATCCTATAATTGAAGTTTATACCACCATAATTCGTAATTTATTTAATATTAACTTCTAACCTTGTTGTTGATAAGTACAAGCTATTGTACTTTAACCAGTGTTTTTAATAACGATACATATATAATTTTTGTCTCGACAATTAGCTCCATGAATTTTTGGTTTTGTCTTTTGAGTTAATATATGATATCAAACAAAAATTTAAGACCTTATACGAGACACCAATACTGTTCATGTTTTTATTTTTCCTTCTCATGTTTGAATAAAAAAATGGAGAAAAAAATTATTATCTCATATATTTCTTATTTCACCCTTTATTTAACTAATAAATATGATTATATATTAACTAAAACTAATACATATAATTCAAATAAATATGATTATATATTTATATTAGATATAAATTCAAGTAATAACCCACCAACACTACTTAATCTTTTTTATGCATCAAATGGTTTCATCATCTTGTCACATGTTGTTCATTGATTATGGGCAAAACTATCAATTTATAAAAATTTCTTCTAATTTCCCATATTTTCTCTTTATTTTGGAGAGAAATACAAATTATTTTTTTCTCCTTATATTTCCCTCCTTTTCTAAATAAAACAAAATCTCATTTCTTCCTTATTTTCACCCTAATTTTACTCTCTTGTTATTTTTCTCTTTTCTAAATACAGGGTACAATAAGGGACCATGAGAGCTATATCTATCAACACAATCAAATTTGTTAAACAAGACCCTGATTGCGAAAACCCAAATAAGAAAACAATTGATATAATTAATGAAATTTATTAATCATATTTTCTCATAATTTTTTTTCAACAATTTCTTTATAAATTAGTCATGTGTGTTTCTTTTCAATATTCATTATGTTAACAATATTTCTTCTCAAGTTTCTTGAAAAATTAGAAATTAGTAATCATTTTTATTAATAAATAATACAAAAAAATTAAATTTGTATATTATTTATCAAAAAATATTTAAATAGTTAAAAAATATTTTTTAATTAGAACTAAAATTAGTTTTAAATTTGATTAAACTAATTAAAAAATTGGTTTAAAAAATAAAATTTATGCAATTTTTTATATAAACAAAAATTAAGTATATTTAAAAATCGTTTTTAATTCTGATTTTTTTAAGTAATGCGTACTACAGATAAATATATAGCTCAACTTGAGCAAAGAAAATTTGCACTTTAGCACATTCAATTGAATCAACTAGCATAAATAAATAAATAATAATAATAACAACGAAGACAGATATATAGGATGAATTGAAGAAGTGAATTGTTAATATTCTATCCAATAAAATAAGACTTCGATCGTTTTGCAATTACCTACTTGCATATATCATTTATTGTTTTAGTAAGTTATTATTGACAAAGAGAAGTGTCAAACCATTGCCATCGATAGATTAACTTAAGTTATTAATATTAAACCTGCATATCCTTATCAATTGATGTTTTGATTAGGTTTGTTTTCGAATTAATTGACTTTTTTTTTCGACCAAAAAAAAATAATTGACTTTTTAACTCTTTCCATGTATTAAAAAAAAAAATTTGTATCATTGTAATCAACTTGGAGGCACGTGCTGAGACTTCCTTTTTTTTTTTTAATAATAAATATTTAAGGGTATTATTTTTAATATAATTATTTTTTTTATAAATGACTCGTATGCAATTCTACGCTATATATATAAATACAATAATAATAATAATAGGTATTGCAACCATCACTACGATCGTCACATCTTAAAACACCTTTATTAATATTTTTTTTATTTTTTAAAATTAAATATATATTTTATATATCTTTTATTTACTTTTTGTATTTATAATTTTTAATAATTATTATATTAAATAACATTTAATTTCTATTTTTAAATATAATTTATTTATTTATTTATATATATTCAAATAAATTCTATATCTAAATATTAAAAAATATGGCCCAGAAACTATGCTGTTGTTCGCATAGCTTCTCGCCATCTCTATCTTTTTCCATATAAATCTAGCTAACGTCGGCAACATTTTTTATCTTGTTTTTCAAAATATTTGGTGCTCGCTGATATGAGCTTGTAATCTTTTTTGCTTGATTTACTTATATTTTAGTTACAAAATGTATATCGGTGCATAAAAGATCCGTGGAGATAGATACAATCGCAGCACATATATTGAATATTCCTCCATTCAGATGTGAGCATTCGATTTGGGTAAATTGTTAATTTGATTCAGTTTTATTTTTCTAAACTGTTATTAACTTGATTTAATTTATATTCTCGACTAAAAAAAACTTAATTTGATTTAATTTTAAATATATAATTTTAAAAAATAAATTGAATTAATCACATTCTTGAAAATTAAATAAAATTTAATTAAATAAATAATATATATATATATATATAATTTTATAATTAAAATATAATATATGTACACGTATATGATAATAAGATATATATTACGTGTATAAATAATAAAAATAAATATAATTTATATTATAAGTTCTTGCAATTCACAACCAGTATTTTTCCCAGCCGCCGTCCAGCTCGACGGCGTCTAACTCTATATCCTTCTCCCATTCTGCTCTCTTCATCACTTTCTTCGCCTTTTGGTCCCCAATCTCACTTTCTCCCCTCCGTTTCCGTTCCTTCTCCTCCTCGGCGAGTGCACTCCATTCCTCAGCTTCTAGGGGGAAGTTGAGTATAGCTTTAGATCCGCGCAGCTTGAACGCAGCTCTGTCATAGGCTTTAGCGGCTTCAATAGGCGAGTCGAAAGTCCCAAGCCACACACGAGAGCCTCTACGGTTCGGATCTCGGATCTCCGCAGTGTACTTGCCCCACGGCCTCTGTCGGACTCCTCTGTAATGCTTTTTCTCTTCAACGACACCAGAACCGCCTTGAACCTCAGGTTCAGCAAACCGGATACATTCCCTTTTTTTAGGTAGCGAGATGTTCAAGGACGGTTTCCGACTTTGAGGCGTCGATTCGAGGTCGAGAATTTGACATCTATAATGTGAATAATCATTTTTATCGTTATCATTAAAATAATGGGAGATTGAGATAGATGAATCAGCGGATAAAGTAGTAGTAGTGGTGGAGTACGTGACGGAAGAAGTAGAAGGGGAAGCAACAGGTGAGAGAGGATCGTCGAGTAAGTGTTGTTTGATTAGATTCAAGGCGGATGCTAGTTGATCAGTTTCTAACGACATTTGGTTGTTTTGGTTGGATGCGAGTAGAAGATTAAGTGAAAAATGGTCGTATTTTATAGGAAGGAGGACATGTCTAGCCCACGAGGAAGCACCTTTGTGTACCGTTCATCACAGCATTGTCTGTATCATCAGATCCGATGGCATAAATAAGTAATATGCGCGCGTTGGTTTTATATATTTTCTTGCGATAGAATTACGGGTTTTTTTTTTTAAGAGTAACGAAGCGTCTTTTATTCATAAATAACAATGATACGGCATAATATGAAATTAACTTTAATTTAATTATATTAGTTCAATTTTAAAATTAGATTAGTTCAATAATTTTATATTGTATTAATTATAAAAAAATTCTTACTAAAATAAATGAGATGTGAATTAAAATTTTTTTATATATTAGATATAAGAGATGATATCTATTAACATATTATTAAACAACATTTGAAGATATCAAAATTCTTATAAAAATTTTAAATAAAAATTTTTATAATAAAAAATAAAATAAATAAAATTATTTACATTATTCAAAATTAAAAACTAATTGGTAAAATAATATGGTGATCAAACATGGCAAAAATTGTTCGAGATCGAAACCAACGGTTTTAATTAAAGGTTACACTTCAAATAGAATAAGTTATTAGTCCGACAGTTTATGCCAATTTTAATTCAAATACAATTCGGGATGATTCACGTTTAATTACAGTTTAAGATTGATTCGATTTTTATTCAAAACAAATACAAAATTTAGAATTTTTATCTACATGATTTTTTTAATTATTATATCTAAATAAAAAAACTTCTATCGTGTTGCAAAATTAAACCAAAAAATAAATTGGAATAGTTCTAAACTAATGGACCAAACTATCTAATAGATAATTCCAACGAGTTTTGCCTTGAGGAACCAATTTATCTGTTTCATTCAAACTCGATCCAAAACCGGCCTTTGTTATCCGTACTGGCGATGGTCCCAAACTAACCAAATAATGAAATTCTTTTAAAAGAAAGTAAAGAATGAGTAGTTTAATTATCAAGCTAGTTGTTATATGTAATAGCTTATCAACATCATCGTTTAGAAACTAGCATTCTGTTATTATAAAAAATATTTAAATTTAAAAGAATATTAATATTTTTAATGAAACATATTTCATTAAAGAAGTAATAAGTTTGACAATCACAATAGAAATGTAAGTTGGTAAAAAAAAAATATCGTTACACATATTAAAAAGGAAAGAAATTAATATGATTCACATATTATGCATTTTTTTTTTTTTAAAGACAATCATATTAAAATCATTCTTAGTAGCATCTTTTAAGTTAGGGATATATTCCTTTACTCAATGTCATTTGTTCACATTTCAATATTAAATTGCTTAAAAATTAGATTTTTATTCCTTTCTTTTGTTTGACACTTTTTCTTAATTTGTAAAAGAAAAAGAAAAGAATAATCCACAAATATCATATTAAAAATATAAAGGAATTTCACTTAAGATAATAAATTTTTCTTAATTTGCAATCTAGGCACTACTACTTCGATATTTGCTGAATTGAGCTAGCTTAGTCAGTAAATTATTGCCAAGTTGCTTCCAAGGTGTTGCATGATTGGATTATAAGATCACAAACTCTTCCTTCTTACTATGGTCGTATTCTGAATCAGTGCCAGAAGATCATCAATAAAGATTGGACTGTAATTGTTGCCCATACTTATGGTGAAGCTAATAAGGCAGCGGACAAACTTGCTAATCTTGCTCTTGATTATGGATACAGTGTTGTTGACATTCTCCATATGATTCATAAAAAGCTATCACATACCGTGAAGAATTGGTTAAGGCAGTTTTAAATTTCAGGCTTTTTTTTCCTTCTTTGTAATAATTAAAAAATGAAGACAAAAACAAAAACTTCCCTATCTATTTTAAATTAACATATTTAACAACTTGAATTCTTGAATTATTTTATTGAAAAAGTTACCAAAATCAACTTTCAGGATAACTATAGGCCAATTTATTGATGATGAGAGGTCGATTATATATATATATATATATATATATATATATATAAGTGATATTTTAATGGTTACTATAATTTTTATTCATCCATAGTTATTTCATTTTCAGCCTTTAAATTAAAAATTTAACTATTTTGATCATTCTAATTTATAATTAAATATTTATTATTTAGTTATAAAAAAAGGAATCATTTATGGAACCATAACCATTGAAATCTCTTTTATATATATATATATATTAGAGCTTGATTAAAAATTTAAGAATAATTCAATTTTTTTTTATACTTAACCGATATTTTGGATGTAATTCAAAATGACATAAAAGAAGCGGCTCAGCCTCCAATTCATAACAATATATTTGAGATCAAATGGTTATGTCGAATGGTTCGTAGATGTGAGTTATAAATTCTTCTTCTTCCTTAATCTGTATTTATGAAGGGTGACATTCTACCAATATCATGTTGAGGCAATCCCCGATAAACAAAGCTTATATGAAAAATAATCTTATTTGTTATAATGACTCGCTTTACTTATATAAACCAAAAAAAAACTTCATTTGCACAGAAAATTTTATAATTTCTCCAAAAAAAACTAATTATATAAAATTTTTTTAATATAAAAATATTTTTAAACAACCAACGAACGCATTAATGAGGCTATAGATCCGTTCAAAAGAATTGAGTATAGTGACTGTTAGACTAGTTTATAGACTTTCAAGCAGTGATATTATTGGTAGTGTGGCTTAGAAAATTCAACATATACAATAAAGAGCTTTTCAACATTTGAATTCATCAGAACTCCAAAAGAGAATCTCTATAAATATACCCTACAAACATTAAATATATTTTGTCCTGTACATTATCCTTGCTTGCTTCTTCAATTCACAAGTCCAAAAAAAAAATCCAAATGAACAAGACTGGGAGGGAGAGAGAGAGCAAGTCATCCAAGGGAAGACCCATCCACAGTGTCCATTGATTTGGTTGGGCTAGCATGACTTTGACTATTCCCATGGCAACTGCATATTTTAATCTAAAGATTTGCTTAATTGCAATCTTGTTTTTGGCTTCTATATAGTTAGCTTTCCTATTCCTACCCAACAATGTAACTATGGATTACAAACCTTAACCTCAAGATTATTTTTTTAGTCGTTAAGAAAGTTTATTCCTTTTTCAGTTTTTAGATTCGATTCTTATAATCAATATATAGAGATAATAAATACTTTTAAATATGCTTTTTTTTTTTATAGATAATGCCCCCTTCGTAATTATCTGAAAAGAAATTTGACCTCAATTCACAAAGTGAACTAATTCAAATATATTTTTATCATAAATAACTAAAAATAAAAATTCTAATATGTAAATATAAGAAATACTAATAATAATCATTTATCAACATTATCCTTTTAATACTTATCATCTAATTGATCCACATCATTTTTAAAATTTATTTATTATAACAGTTAAAATATTATATTTAAATGTATTTTAATTTTATTTATTACAATAAATTACCTAATATAATATGATAATTAATTTTAAAAATATTTAAACTAAAGATAATATGAATCAATTAAATAAAATATATTAATAAGCAATTATTACAAGTATTTCTCTTTGAATAGATAATAGTTCCAAATTGTAGGGACTAATATCTGGTTTTGACTTCACATATACATTATGGTGAGAATTTTCACTACTTGGTGAAAATTATGAAAATGGAAAAGGTATTATTGTTGTGTAGTCTACCTTATTTAGAGCATTTGCCCTCTTAATAAATAAGGGGAAAAATTAAGTGATATAGTCTGTTTGAATCAAATAATAAAGATGAAATTAATTAATAAAAATGAGGAAATAAAATTCTTTCACCAGTGCTAGATATGTCATTTTTCTAACTAACCAAAGATCAACTATAGTTCAGGGTTGCATTTTTATTGTTATACTTAATTTTTTCTCATAACATTACATTATACTTAATTTAATTCTATTAGAAAAGTCAAATAGATTCAAATCATATCATTTTGGATTTATATCTTTTCAAGCAAATGAGATTGAATCAGTTGAACTCACTTTAAATTGCATTATAATTGTTTATTTAAATCAAAATTTTTTTAAAAAAAGATTTATTTTCAAATTTTAAGTCAAACAAAATTAAGTCAAGTCAATTCATGCAATATTCATTTTTAATGAATTATAAAAAAAAAATACATGTATTAATAAGTAAAAAAATGAAGAAGTAAAATAAATATTAAAGTAAAAATTTTCCACAGGCAAAGTAAAACAAAATACTGAACGGTAATACAATTATGTCTGGTACTTAAAACAATGTGATTGTTTGATTCTCTGGAAACATTTGACTTAGAAAAAATACTTCAAGTCCCATCCCTTCAGTCCCATCATCATCTATAAGTAAATAATTTGAAAATTAAAATACTAACAAAAACTTAAAAAAAAAAATATATAGTTCTTATCTTCAATATCACGAAAAAAATAAATTAAAAGTTGTCACCTTTACATCCACATAACCAATGGCCAGTAGTGATTAGTGCTTCGGTAGTTGGTGATTATTCTGCCACGCATACTAAATGTTGACTTTGAAGTTCTTGAAAAAAATTAATAAAAATGTTGACTGTGAAGCAACTGTACCACTAGGGATGCACAATATATCCCTTGCCATAACAGAAGTAACTGGATATCTAGATGCATTTGCTTTCCACCAAAATAGCACATCCAATGCCAAATTGCTTCTGAGTCTTTTCTCTTCCAAATATGAATCCAGTTCTGACTTACATTCAGACCGTTGTTCTTCATGTTTTTGGAACTCCTATATGATAGGCAATTTATTTCATCAAAATAATTTCAATATTTGACTCAAACTTTTATAAAATATACAAGATAATGCATTGATTACATAATATTTAACTCAAAAAAAAAAAAAAAAACTCACTTGTATAACATCTGTCACAACACCTCCACTTTTTAATATCTGTCACAAATTTCACAAAATCCAATTTATGTCATGGATCTACTAGTTATTTTCGTTAATAGATGTCGTTTAAAATTGTTATATATATTTATATTTAAAATTGTATTTAATATGTGTTATTACATATAAAAAAATTATGTTACTCTCAATTTATTATTTTTATAAATTATTATGTACTCTAAAAAAATAATTATTATAAAAAAAAGGATAGAGTTGAAAAAAATTAATTAATATTCATTAATAATTATAAAATGTCAAGTATTATGAAATAAAAATTTCTCTATAAACGACAACTAATTTGAAACTGAGAGAATAGTACCATGCCAAAAGAAAAAATAACACCGAAGCAATCCCAGTATATCTCAAATTTGGCTAACATTCTATTAGCCAAATTTTGTATTTCAGAATCTGTACTTGGCTTTCCCTCCAACAAGCACAGGTAAATTTTCCAAACATTAAGAAAGTACAAATTTGCCATTGGATAATCAGTTCCAGAAAACAAATTTGTAATTTTACTGAAAGGTTCCAACATATTGTGAATTTTTAACACTCTATCCCACTCATCATTTGTCAAATCCCAAATATATTTTTTATCCATCACACTTAACTTTGCAAAAGCATTACGATAGAAAATAGCCCTATTGAGCGTTATATATGTAGAATTCCATCTCATGGAACAATCCAACCACAAACACTAGGTACAATCAAAACCAACTTGCCTGGTGTAATAATCAAATTTTAGTTGCTTATCTTCTAAGCCAGTCACATATTTGATCGCGTCTCTTAGTTTACGCCAACCACTTTCAAGCATTCTTGAACAATTAAATTTAGAATATAAGCACCATAATGAATATGAAAAAACTTACCATCACAAGACAAATCACCATGCAATTTAAGTTTATCACGCAATAAATCTTGCAACTTGTTTGGTAAGTGATTTGCACAGCTTCCTTCATTGTTGCTATTAACTGTTGCATCGTCTAAGGGGATTGCAAAAATTTTCTTATCGATATACCCCACTCTTTCAGCAACTCAAAAACTTTTTCAAGCAAGAGAATAGGAGTGTGTGGGGAAGGAACATAATAAAAGCTCAAAAATCTACCCGATAATTTCCACTCCTTATCCAAATAATGTGCAGTCAGCAAAGATATCCTTGAGTTACAGGTGAAGTCCATAAATAACATGTCAAACTAATCCCACCAAGAATATTCTTCAATTCAAGCGTAAGTTTATCTTTTTCCCTGTTGTGCACTTTCAAACAATACAATTTAGATGTGTTCCTAATAATAAATTTAACACTGATTCAAGTAACTATGAAGTTCTCCATTTGATTCATGCTCAACAAATTCAAAAGAATATCCTTGCCTTGTAATAACTTCTGCAAGTAGTTCCTTATAAACATTTTGGTCTATTTTTGTTCCAACCAATCCTTTATCTCCATGCTCAAGTTTTCTAGGACAGGCTATACATCTATCTTTATGTGCTTTAAGATCCAAAAGGCGACTGAAAGGTTCAATTACATACTCTTTTAAGGCAATACTTGCATTTTCCCCTCATTCTGTCATACGAATATGGCCCTTTCGGCATCATTCCAAACACCAGGACATTGACACTCCCATGAATCATCGTCATTGCCCCTTTTAAGTGACTTCATAAGCAATCTGGGGAAAAAATTCAAAACTGCTTATTATTATTCAAAGAATGTATAAAATTAAACATTGCAGGCAATAAATCTAAATTTTGTTAGCAATGCCTCTCACACGTCACCTCTATATTAGGAAGTGCGAGTGAGACAAGACCATTGTTACTGCACTTGGAAAGGAGAGTATGTTTTGGTGCTTGCAAATGGAAACATAGCACCTATATGCAGATTCAATAATGTAATGCATAGGCATAGCTATAAAAAGTTTAAGAGAACAAATAAATAAATAATGCAGATTTTGAGGCCATAGCTTAAACCATGTGCATGACCGTCATGGCATTTGTTTGTTTTATAATACAAACTTATCTAGTTACCAGTATATAGAAAATGACAAGGTATCAACAACTTGATGACTCAACATTATATATTGGTGATTGAATGTATCAAAGTGCCAAATTCCAACCACAAATACTCTTTAACTGTGAATCCTTTATCTAATTTGTTTCCATTGAGAGTATTACTCACCCATAGACGATAGGATTCTTAAAAATGCTACTTTATTTTCATCTACATGTCGCTGATGTTATCTCCAGGTTTCCGGAATGCATATTACTACCTCAGATTGAAAAAGTCTCAACCCCATTGGGTAAATTACCCCTGAAATGCTCAATGCAGTCTAGAATAATGAACTCATAGCACCGAGAAAACATCCAATCCCAATAAAGGACAGTAAATGTCAAGAAAAACCCAGAAACATCCAATCCCAAGAACCCATTACTTCTTCCCCCGCAACCAAACAAACCTCCAGCAAAGTAACGGAAAATGCACAAAGAAAATAAGTATCGTCAAAGAAAGAAAGAAAGAAAAGAATTTGATCTGTTAAACAATGGATTTCCAAAAAAAAAAAAACAACTGACTTAAAAATTGAGAGTGCGCACCATTTTTTGGTAGTCTATTACAACATGTTTGGATGGAGTGCAAAGAGTAATAATTAATGGAAGGATAAAAAATGATACAATTTTACCCTTATGAGAGAAAAATTTTAAAAAAATTAGAAACGTGTGAAATGAAAAGAAATGGTAAATCTTACCCTTCTTTGTCTTTTTTACGTTCAATTTGCTTATACCCAAAATTTTGTTGGAAGAAAAGGTAACTAAATTTAAAAAAATTATAATAACTTTTCCTATTTTTTCTTTATTTTAAATATAGAAATCCAATTGCATTTCTCATTTTTGTCATTTTCAATAGTTACTTTTCATTCAATTACACTTTCTTATTCATCATCTATCAAACAATGGAAAGAAAGTGTGGTATATTTTCTCTCCTTTTGTCTTTTTTTCTTATCTTTATCATTTTTTACCCTTCCATTAATTACTCTTCTTTGTATCCCTTCCAAAAAAGGGTCACAGATTCGGCTGAAATGAAATTTTCAGCCCTTTACTCCAAACCCACTCAAACCGAAAATGTTCAAGAGTTCTAGAGTACTTTTGTGGATTTTGGCTTTTTTTACCCGGATTGTGTTTTCGGGTCGAATAAGTTTGTTTTGTTTAGCCTACGGATGGAAGACTAATAAAAGCTCATTAATATAATGTGAAGGCTTACTAATTTGGTTAATCTAATAGTTAGCACAATTTCTATTCGATTTTTATTTAATTTTTTAAAAATTTAAATCAAATTAAAAATATAAAAATGACTAATTTAATTATTTAAAAAATTAATTGATTAATTATTGTTAACTAAAAATATAAAAATATAGTTTTATATTTTTATGATAAAAATATAGTTTTATATTTTTATGATAAAAATATATTATATATTATATAAAGTTTATTTTATATACATAATATTATATAAATATTTATATGTGATATATATATATATATATATATATATATATATATATATATATATATATAACATGTATTCAATCTATTAGATTAATCGATGATAATTAAAAAATGGTTTGTAATTTAAAATTTTTCAAAATTAAAATTAAAATTAAAATCATCAATTTAATTACAAAAATTTCTAAATCAATTTGAATTGGTTTCTCAATGTCTGTTCTGACCCCAACCCAATAACATCCAACTAAAATCCAGTTGCTCTAAAATATACCATTGTAGACCTTTCTCTCTCTAGTTTTATGACAATGTCATGAAATTAAAATTTAGAGGTATCTGATGTTGCTGATAAATGCTGTTGATAAAGATTTTTCACTCAATAATTAAGAAATAATATTTGGTAAACCATATAAGAATTAATATTATATACAACTTCAATCAGTTATGGTTTTTATCAGCTTTTATTTAAAATTTATTTTTAACTTCTGCAATAATAATTAAGAAAAAATCAAAATTATCCTTAAACTTTTGTTACACTAACTTTTAAAAAAAAATCAAACTTAATTTTATTTTATATTATTCTTAAAATTTTATTATTCACCTACCCATTACAAATTATAATATTTTTAATTATTATATATAAGTTTTATTAAAATTAGATTTAAGATATTTTAATTACTAATATATACTATTTAACATTAACAAAAATAATTATTAAGATTTCATAAATAAAAAATAATAATTATAGTATTCTTAGATTTGGAATAATATTTTATGAATATACATGAAAATATGTTATTTATTATATATTATTTTTATTGATTTAATTCAATATATAAAATATTAAAATTATACCTTTATTAGTTATTTTACAAATTACCAAAAACAATTAAATAAAATTTATCAAACACTTAATATCAAACAACTATTAGTTATTAACTAACAACTATCAGTAACTGCTATTAGCTATTAATTACATCTATTAACTATTTCAAATAGACCCTTATTAAAATAAATTATCAAAGTTCTTTTTTTAAAAAAAATATGTATATAGGATCTTAAAGCGGGCAACAATGTATTTGTTGCAAATCACAAACGAATATTTTGCATTGAAATTTTTAATAATTAAAATATTAAACTTTTTTTAGAATAATTAAAATATAAACTTGATTATAAGTTACATTTTAAATATTCAACTTTATTATTTGAATGAGGTGACTCCAATATTTGGCTTATGAGGGAGAGGATGGGGAGGGGAAGCCAAACACCAAATTTCTTTTTTCAAGAAAAAAAACACATCTCAGTTTTTTTTTTTTTTTTGTTAAATCGGCTTTGATTGAGATTTGAATTTGAAATCTCACAATTATGATGATAAGTCTAATATCATCAAAATTATGAAGATAATTCTAATATTATCAAACTAAAAATACATTTGTAGATATGATAATTTACATTGAAATTCTTATTAATTTTTTTAAAAAAGAGAACTTGGAAGTAACCAAGGCGTGTGTGTATATACATATATATATATATATAATTTCTAATAATTATATCAAACAAGTTAGTACGAGTTGTTAGCTACCTTTTGAGTATCACATCAAAGCAATAATTAAAATAACACAGAATTAATTATTCATTTTTTTTTTATTTATCTGTATGCAAGAGAGGAATTATATTTGTTAGCTTAAAACTCTGACTATTCATTTCAAGTACGAGCAAAAGGGAAGAAATTGTCATTAATAAAACTTCAATATCTTTCATATTTAATTTAGTGTAATAAAAGTTATCTCTAAAATAAAAATTGTATTTTACCAAAATAATATTAAACATAATTAATTTAATGGATCTCAGGTGGAATTTTACTAATAAATGTATATATATAAAAGCTTCTTAAAGTCAAAAGGAGCTACATATATGGTTTGAAGTTTGACTCTGACCAATGAAAATAAGAAAATTGAGGTTAACTAAAAACAATATTTTGAAAATTAGATCAAACAGATCGATCGGATTGATAAAATTATAACTTGAATTAAAATTTGGTTTGATTTGACCTAAAGTGGTTTTTGATATTTTTTATTTTTAATTATTATAATTATATTTATATATTTTATATATTTTTTCAGAATTTTTAAAGGTATTTAATATTATTTTTAAATTTTTATTTATTATTAAACTAATTGAAATGGATCAATTGAACTGATCTGACCAACCAATCTATGAACCAATCAATTAATCAATTCACTGATTAATCCAATTTTAAAAATTTGAAACTACAGTTGGATTATATATATATATATATATATATAATTTCCATTGATGTGTGAATTTCTTGAAAATATTACATGTATTAGAAATTAGTATATCATTTTGGTTAATTAGAAACCATATTAAAGTTTGATTCGATTTGACCTAAAGATGTTTTTGACATTTTTTCATTTTTAATTATTATAATTATATTTATATATTTTTAATATTTTTAAAGTTATTTTAATATTATGTTTTAAATTTTATTTATTATTAAACTAATTAAACTAGATTAATTGAATTGATTTGACCAGTCGATCCATAAACCAGTCAATTAACCAATTTACACATCAATGAAAATTAATTATTAATTTCAATTGATGTGTGAATTTCTTGAAAATAAAACATGTATTAAAAACTAGTATATCATTTTGGTTAATTATGTATCGCAATGTATATGTTTATATGGTGTAAATTTCTGGTTCGCAAAAACAAATGCAGCCAATAAGACTGTATAGCCAAGCACAGATGGAGCCACGGTTGGACCAAAAATATTTAAAAATTTGAGAATATGATAGTAAATTAAGTAATTTTTAATAAAAATATTAAATTTGTATTATCTTTTTCTAAGATTTCAAAATTTAGGATCAGAATTTCTCTAAATTATCTGCACAAATATTTTTTCTAATTTTCTTTGATTTTATTTATCTATTTTTTAACACTTGTTTCAACCATATTTAATTTATGTCGTTTTAATAAGTCTCGTTTTTTAGTTTTACTTTCTTAAGTATTTTTTATTAATATTATGTTCTTATTATAGATCTGGTTTATATATATATATATATGATTAAAATATTTCATTTTCTCTTTTTTATGTTATTGAATCTGTCTTAAATACATAATCAACTTATTTTTCTTTTAGGTATTTAGTATCTCTTTTCCTTCATTTCATGCAAAAGATTCGTTTACTATAATTATTATAATTATTGAATATTAATATCAGTGCCATCGTTTTTGTTCAAAAATTAAATCTTTTTAATTAATAAATAACTCTTTTTTATTTTATCATAAAAATAAACATGATTTTCCTTTATTTTCTGTGTTTTATTTATTTTTTAGAATGAGTATAAAATTATAGTTTTCTTTATATCTATTCTGCATGCTGACATAGCACTACATTGATTTTAGCAATGATAAATTTTGAACCCTAAACTAAATTCCTGAATCCCCTACCTCTTAGAGTTTTTATTTTATTTTAATTTTCAGCGCATAAGTCTAAGAACAAGGATGAATATACAGTATATATAGCCGTTCAAGGTGATAGAAACAAGAATGTACAGTTGTTTTTGGATTTTTCATGAATTTCACTAATAATATTTAAGTGCAATTTCAGGAGTTAGTTGAATAGTCTTTTTCTATTATCATTCATGTATCACATCTTTTTTCTTTTGGCGAAAATTCATGTCACAGTAAAAAACAAAAAAAATAAAAGATTTATAATAAAAATAAAATTATAATTTCATAATTAAATTAATGTATTACTATTTAGTGGTGAAACTAGAAATTACTTTTAGATAAACTAGTGGTGATCAAAGATGGTGACGATAACGACATGATAAGAGGAGAGGAAGAGGAAGGAGATGGGTTGAAGAAGGAAAAGGAAAAGAAAAAAAAAAAAAAAAAGTAAAAAATCTATTTGGAGGAGTGGCGTTTCTATTATAAAGGAAGTAGATTTTTTTTTTGAACCAAAATGACGTTGTTACACTTAAGTGACATGACATCGTTCTGGTTATAATTTTTTTTTATTTTAATGTAATCAAAACGGTGTCGTTCCATTTAAATGAAACGGCGACGCCATTTTGATCATATTAAAAAAAATAAAATTTAAGGAGACTTCTTCTTCATTAGCTCCACTTTCTCTCATCCATCGCAACAAGGGGTTGATGGACCCCCGCTTTTCTTCCATCGTTGATCAATGAGGCTTCAATTTATATCAACCCTCTCTAATTTAGCCACTACTAGGCAATTCTCAGTTAAAACCGAAATGATTGATGAAATCGATTAATTTCAGAAATTTGGTTTGATTTGATTACCATATTAAGAAATTTTGACTTTATCAATTTGATTCGATTTTGCGAGTTTATTAAATTCGATTAACTGAACCGATCAAATTGTAAAATGACGTCATTTTGCCTTACGTGTATATATACACACTTTAATCTAGTTCTAACTATTCCATTCTCCGTTATAGTCACTTTTCACCCTACCCCTTCCATGATCCGTCTACACTCTTCCATTCTTCTTCATCATCTCACGGCCCTCCACCATACTTCTTCATCATCCTCCACTCCACCCAGCCATATCCTACCTCCACCTTTTTTCTTATCGTCCTCACACATCTCACCTCTCCTTCTTTCTTTTTTTTTTTTTTTTTTTTTTTTTTTTTTTTTTTTTTTGGCATATGATCTGCTGTTCTAAAAGGAAATCATTGATTCTCTATTGTCTTAATTTCAAGATTGGCCATTGCTGACTTTCGAAAGTGTGTATTTTCCTTGTTATTTCAGAGATAATTTTGTTTAATTTAATTAGTAGCTAAATAACATGTGTTAGATTGTTTTGTTTCTAAGTAACCTGTCTTTTCTGCCTCGGCCTTGTGTTCAATTAGTTTTCCATAATAGAAGCATAATGATGTGGATCTTTTGGTATATTCAATTGGTTTCAATCCATTGTCTATAAGCTAGTGTTTTGCCAAAATTTTGCAATAATTCCTAGCTAGATTGTTATTGAATCGACTTATTGTGTTTGTGAAAATGGAACAAGAAATATATGTACTGGAGTTTAGTTGAATTTGGATAGCAAAAATACTGGAAAGGACAAGAGAAGAAATTTTTATAGGCATGTTTGTCAATTGTAATTGTATGTTAATTTTGTGGTCCATTTATCTCCAATTTTACACCCTTAATTTTAGATCTAATTGATTCAGTGTTATTTTCTATTGATGCAGGTATGTGTAATCCTTGTTTTTTCATGGATGATTTAGAAAGTTGTAATAGTATTTAATTGAAAATTTTGTAATATTAAATTTAATTTAAATCTTATGGTACTTTGTAATGTTATGGATTATTATCTTTAGTGTTTTATAATTTATACGAGATTATCTTAAAAAAAAAAAGAATTTATATGAGATTTATAATATTTTGTTTGTTTTTATGAAACTAGAATTTTTAATAACCTGAATTATTAATGGAAATGGACATAATTACCTAAAAACTAATAATTAATAACAAATGCATTTCAGTCAAGCATTACTTCCAAAAAAACTACTTTCCAACTGAAAATTTTAAATTTACTTTCTTTTCCTTATTTCCTTAATCAAATTCAATCAACACAAATTCGAAAAAATAACAATCAATATCTTCTTACCTTAAACATTTGAATTCATTAAATAAAATAATAAAAATATGTGAAACAAAACAAAACGAAAACAACCAGCAAAACCAATTTTCATTTTCGAATCATTCAACTACTCATTAGTTTTTCTTCTTTTTCTTGCACATCAAAATGAAAATATCAATAAATATTATCAAAACTAAAATATAAAGATAAACTCATTTTCCCGCACACAATTGTAGATTTGAGAATCTATTTTAGAGAGAGAAAGCTTTTCATTATATATATTTCTCTCTCTAAAATATATTTAATGTGATTTTTAATATTTGTTTTATTGTTTAAAATAAGAAATCATGAGTTTTGGTATTTTATGGATCAAAAAAATTAAAAATAAACATATTTTAGTTCAAAATCAATCATAAAAGAGAAGGAAAATCCAGTTGTTGGAAATTGAAGACGGTATTTGTATTTAGTTATTTTTACACAATAAAATGTTTACGAATAGTTTATTACTCGTTTATTACTGATTTACAAATAGTTTATTACTAGTTTACAAATGATCTATTTTTTATTTACTTTGAAGATAATATTTGTGTTTAGTTATCTTTACACAATAAAGTATTTACAAATTGTTTATTACTGATTTATTTTAGTTTATTACTAGGTTACAAATGGTTTATTATTAATTTAAAATTGTTAAAAATTAAATACATAAAACAATTTGTAAGAAAATATTTATTTTTTGTTGATACAACTATTGTGAACAAAAAAAGAAAAATAATAATTAAAACGTAGAAATTATTTTCAACATTTAACAAACACAATTTTCTCTCTTTGTAACTGATTTTTAGCTCAAAAATATCCATTTGTTAACTATTTTCATCTAAAATATATAAAAATTCATCATTTTTTATTTAAACAACAATAATAACAAAAACAACTATTAAATCCTAAAAAACGAAAATACAATTGAATATTACTATTAAAATCTTTAATTTATATAGTTATTTATATTACTATTAATCACAATTAAATTATTAAATGGTAAGAGAAAATATCATTCCAAACGAAATTATATATGACAATTTTATAATATTAATGCAAGTTAATTAGTCAAACCCATAAAATGAGCTATTTGTAATCTGAATTCAAAATAAAAAAACCATGAAGCTCATAAGAATGGGCTCTAAAGAAGTCCTAACCGATTAACCAAATTGAATTAAACTGATTTAATTTGATTTGATTCGATTTGATATTCAATATATTTTGATTCAATTCTGTCAATATTTTTTATATAATTCAGTTTTTTATTTGATCGATTCGATTAAATTCGATTCTAACCGAATGTCCACCCCTAATAATATTGATAAACAATTTTATATATTAATATTTTAAATCATAAAAATAATTTTTTTTTCAAATTTCATGTGATTATTTATGAACGAGAATTATTTTAATTCAAAGCACTTTCTTGCAAAAGCTATGACAAATGAATGTCCGCTGATATATATATATATATATATATATATATATATATATATATATATATATATATATATATATATTTGTTACAAAATGAATAAGTTTCTTACTTTTCATATGTTTTATTAAAACCATAAAAATAATTTGATTAAGCATGATTCCTACTTTAATTAAAAAATGTTAAAATTATTAAAAATTTTGAATTTCTTATTACTTATACTGTAAATAAATATGAAATTACTCTTTATTTCACAAACTATATCGTATGATAATATATATTTGATTATTCAATGTAAGGGTTTATATATATATATTTTTTTTTATCTTTGGAATTTGAAAATCAAGATTTAAAATTGAGATCTAAAATTATATATTTTTTATCTTTTTTAATATTGAAAAAAAAATTATATTGATGATATTTGAATATTACTATCCATTTTATATGTAAGTAAAAGAGAGAAAAATTGCTATTAATAAGACTTCAACATCTTTTATATTGAAAAAACAAGTAATCAATATCAATAATCAATATATATTATTAATTTTAGTCTTATAGTTGAGTTTAAAAATCAATTATCATTTATCAAAATATTTTGTATATATAACCATATATTATTGTTTTATATTATGCTATGAAAACTATCATATCAAAAAAAGAAATTAAAAAAGTCAATTGTCATATAAAAAATATAAATAAAAAATAAAAAATAGAAAAATCAATGTCATATAAAAAGAAAAACTGAATAAAAATTAAAAAATAAAAATAAAAATTTTAAATAGATAACAAGATTTAAATTAATTTTATTAATTATTTAAAATTTTGAGTATATGAAAACTAGTGATAATATAATAAATTATTATGAATTATCGTGTTCAAATTTAATAAATATTCTTTTAAAATTATATTATATAATATTAAAAATATGATTAATAGATAATCATTTACTATAACTATCTCAAATATATATGTACAATTTGCAATTAGTTGTTGCTTTTGTTTTTTATTATTAAATGTTTAATTTTATTATTTGTTTTATCGTGGAAAATTACTTCATTTCAATTTAATGAAATTTATCTTAAAATTATATCACATGAGATTAAATGTTTAAATCAATAAATAATCATTTATTATAGCTATCTCTATATATAATTATAAATTTCAAAGATTTTATTTTATTATTTTATTTAGTTAACAATAATTCTTTTATAATATATTAATCAAAATTTAATTATTATTAATATATTAATTGTAATCATTTAATTAATTAATAATTTATTAAAAATAAAAAAATATTAAATTTATTTAAAATTTATTATTATAATCATTTTAGGCAATCTGCAAATTTGCAATTAATTTATATAATTAGTTTAATGCAATCAAATTAGTCTCTAATCTATCCTAGTGTAGAGTAAATATAGAATTACTAAACTCTCAGTTTTGAGATATCTACATGACAAGAATTATACAATATGATAACATATATTATTTAGTTTTTTTTAGTTTAAAAATTAAGATGTCATTCAATATATATATATATATATATATATATATATATATATATATAACATTAGCTTATATCTGAATATATTTGAGGATTTGATGTAGGGGTATATTTGTTTAGTTTTTTTTTTAAAACTTAAAATTTTATTTAAAAATATGGTTAAAATCTTATTTAAAAATATGGACTATATCTGAATATATGTATATTATTTAATTATAATTAAATGATTGAATTGAATAATAAAACACAATATTCAATTATAAAATCAATTTTCAATTAACTTTACTGAATACTTCAAAAAGAAAAACTAATCAAAATAATTGAATATTCATATTCAATCTTTCAAGTTCCCAAAATGATTTTTTTTTTTTTTAATATCATTTCCTATGTACACAATCCAAGAACTCAAATATTTATTTTTTTGGAAACATTTCAAATATGAAAATTATAAAATAAAATAAAATAACAACCGCCATTCATGTAACCATAAGCTGAGGATATCCCAACGGCCGGTGAGGAGACAACGGAGACAATGGCGGCAAATTGAAAATCCCTTTCACATCCCCACAGTCGAAAACCGCCGTCCAGCTCGACGGTATCAACATAAAATCTCTCTCCGATTCCTCTCTCTTCACTACTTTAGTCGCTTCTGCCTCTCCAATCTTATCCTCTCTTGTCCGCTTCCGCGCCTTCCCCTCGTCTGCGCGTGCACCCAACTTCCCCGCTTCCAGAGGAAAGTTGAGTATAGCTTTCGAGCCTCGCAGCTTGAACGCAGCTCTGTCATACGCTTTAGCCGCTTCGACAGCTGTGTCGAAGGTCCCGAGCCACAACCGAGTCCCTTTCCGGTTCGGATCTCGGATCTCGGCCGCGTACTTGCCCCACGGCCTCTGCCGCACGCCTCTGTAATGCTTTTTCGCTTCAACAGCAGCAGCAACAGCAACATCTTGAACCGAAACCGCCCGTTCCTCGAACCGGTTCGGTTCAGAAAACGTTATCCATTCCCTTTTTTTGGGGAGCGAGACTGTCAAGGACGGCTTTCGGTTAAGTTGTGGCTTTGACTCGAAACCAAAGAAATCATAACTTTCCTGTTTCGGTTCGAAACCGAAATTATTTTGGGCTGTAGGTTTAGTTTCGAATTCGAAGAAATGGTTAGTTGATTGTTGAGGTTTCGAATTAAATTCTGAAGGTTTTGGAGTAGTGAGATCGATGATGAATTGAGGTTTCGAATCAAATTCGAATTCAAAAAAATCATTGGTAGCAGTTTTGCATCCTAGGGAGGATGTAGAGGTAGCAGTAGAAGATGAAGGTGATGACATAGGGGAAAGAAGATCGTCGAATAAATGTTGCTTGATGAGCTCCAAGGCCGATTCTACTTGAGGTTCTGTAGTCATTGCTGTGATGAGATCGGGTCGTTAAAAATCTTGTGGTAAGATGAGAGTGGAAAGGTATTATATAGGAAGGGATGGGATTATGTAAGCAGAAACTGAGCCTCGTTTACCTAGGAAGGGAAGCGAGGATCATGGAATCTTCCTCTCTCTGTCCCTCCCTCCCTTTTCTTTCAAGGTTGGAGCAAGTGGATTGGGTCTTTGAGGAATTGATCGACGGCTGAGGTGAGTTATTATTATTACATGTTGTTTGTCGTTTCTGGTGATACATATTTTGCGCTATGAATCTCATCTTTTTGGAATCATTCATACTTTTCCTTGTTGCTTCTCATGTGTACGATTGTGTAGAACATTTATCGGAATTTTTTTTTTGGGGGCGGGGGCTGGGGTGTCAAGAGAGTTAGCTTTTTATTTAGTTATTTTTCATATTTGGAACATAAACATCAACAAGTTGGCGTCATTATGGGTTTATGTAATAAGCAATTCGAGAATCCCTCGACCATAAAGAACAGCAAAAGACAAAAACATTAATAAAAAAAAAACTACTACAATTATTTGATTAGGTAAGGATTGCATAAAACTATTAAGAACAAGTGGACTACAAGACTTTTGATACTGCTAATAATTGTCCAAAGATAGGTTCTTTGGAAGTACCGTATGATTTGGTCAGGAAATTTTTATTAACGGCTGAGTTTTACTTTACGATTGAAACTATTGAAAGATTCTAATCCTACAAACCCAAAATTGCTCATGAAGTTGTTGCAAAATTTGAATTATGGTTTTACGTCCAAATCTAGTGAACATTTCTTAGATCTTTTCAATTACTTTAACAAAAGACAAACTCTGCTCTTCACGAGATTCATCTTGATTTGGTCTACCATTTTTTTTTACTATAGCTTTATCTGTTTATATATTTATATAACAGAGAAAAAATAATAATAATATATGCCAAAATATTTTACACCGGTTTGTTAAAGTATTTTTTTTTTTTTAACAAAATGAAGCTTTCTTTATATCTATCATGAATTTTCATTTGAATATAAGATCTAAAGATGGCTAAGAAGATCCTGACAAAAAAATACCTAAAATGTGTAGTTATATTCCGAGGCCAATTTGACAAGACAAGAAAGGGAATATATTCGTCCTTTCGTTTCTTTGTGGATTTGAGTTTATTTTAATTATTTCTTTGTAAACCTGGTCGTCCAGCTGCCAAACTAATAAAAACTTGCTTATATGCACTATGCTATTATTAAGCAGTAGGGCCAATGTATTTACCAAAAAGATAGAAGCAGTCAATTGTTGCAGTTGGTTTAATTATTTTATCTCTTCCATTTGCTAGCAGTCTCAATCACTCTTTATTATTACATGCCAACAGAACAATTTGGACAATGTCTTATACCTACCATCTTTAGGTGTCCAAAGAAAGCATGTAACATGGAGCTTGAACCGAGTCCACAAGAAAATGTCCTTTAAACAATCAAATTGTAACAATTATTAATAGTGATGCAGAATGTTAATCATCACTTGTATAATAAATCATATTAATCGTCGCTTATTTGTGAATTACATCCATGATGTTGATGATGATGATAATATATACAACTACTTATGCTACTGCATAACTTGTACATTACTTAAGTTTCCTTTAAAGTGTATTGAGTTAATCTCATACAGATATGAATGAAGCATACTATACTGTCATTTACTGGTTGACCAAGTTAACTGTTCACCACTTTTCTGGCTGGTTGAATGGGCTTCACTAAATAGAACACCCAGAAATATTCAACCATAATCCATATTATTTTCTGATAATTCTCAAACTAACTTCCTCATTTCTGCTCGGCAATCAATTTTGATAGGAAAACAATTTGAATCAAACTCTCTTCTGGAACAGCATTCCATATTATTATCGGTTGAACTTTTATTTGGGGAGCAATTTTCACCTTGTAGATTGAAATTGATCACAGGTTTCTTTTGTATTGTCTACAATCTAGCTTCATTTTCAAAATATTTTTTTTTTATTTATATCATAATAATAAGTTGAAAAACATTGGTATTATTACACTAAAACAATGCATATCTGCTACTGAATAGGCTGAAAACTATGAGAAGGGAAATAAACATTTAGAGCATGTTCGATACACTAAGAAATGGAATGAGAATAAAATTTTCATTCTATTTTTATGTTTGATATTTTAATTTATTTCAGAAAATTTAAGATAGGATTTCAAAACATTAAAATATATCACTATTTTTTTTTATGCATGGATACCAAATAAAAATATTGAAATCCTAAAACACTCATCTTAAAATAGGATTCTATTTCCTATTTCTTAATGTAACCAAACATGCCATAAACACTTTTAGCAGGTAAGTCATTTTTTTAAGTTAGAAAATTGAAACTAGCGTCACTGATGTAACACCATCTTTCACAGCAGGAACACTATTGAAGAAGGAGAACCATTTGTTTGTAATAGATAAAAGAGGAAGAATCGTTAATAAAAAATACTAGCCTGAGAACTGTTATATCTGTCTTCAATGTGATAGCTCCCATATTTTTCCTCTCTGTGAAAATATTTGTTGCTAAAATTTTTTCATTGACTATGTGCTAGGCTGCAAATCAGGGTGCAAATTCTTTTTAGCTTGAAAGAGCTTCGTATCACTGCAGGGTGTTGGTTATCATTGGCAGATTTCCATGATAATTACTGATTAAGAGACAACATAATACAATTTAGGAAAAATTTATTTGGCAGAACTCTATAAATTTAGCAGTAGACGGGATTATTGAAACAGCAAGAAAAACACGGTAAGGGTAAAAGCAATAAGAGGCATTCATCTCCAGCGTTCTGAAAGAGCTTTTTGGAAACTTATTAATTTTGGTAATGACCGATTGGAGATTGATAAGGGTATTGGTTTTCCCTTCTTCTGGCACTAAGACAGACCACTTCATACATTATAGGCACCTTCCTTGCTTCATAATTTTGAGTTTTAAATGCTCCTGCCTACCTTAATGAAAGGCAACATCTCCAAATCTGTTAAATGTCAATCAGTGTTGAGATTAACCCTTGAAGTGAAAAAGAATACTATTAATTTGTTGGACTTTCAGATTTTGTGTAACTAACCAAAAGTAAAATGCAAGTTTCAGAGACTTTCTGAATGCAACTTCTGACATCCTCAGGATTAATGAGGAAAAATGGTAAGTGTTGGCATTGGACATTGAATTGCAGAAGCTACCTTTGAGCTTCATTTGCATCCAAGAGGCTATCATGTATCCTCAATAGGATTTCCTTAAAAAGCTTGAGGTGGATTTTACAGAACATCAATCTTTTAAAGAATAACTTCTTATTGTGATTGCAGGATCACAGATTGAGAAAGAATAAGAAAAAATAATAATAATAAAAATTGTGAGTTGAAATACCTTTTCCCCTACGATTGAAACTCCAAAGTTCATGTCAAGCCTCTCAATGCATTCTCTTCATAATACCTTAATAGCCTACTGAAGTAAAGGAAGTGCAGGGAGAATCGCCCTTTTATTTCAAGGCCTGAAGTCAGGTTCCTTTTTTCTCCTCTAACTACTATTGTATTACAATATTGTACTCCAATAATCATTTGTATTCATCTTTTAGATTAGAATGTTCGCTAAGTGTTAAGTTTCAGCCTTCAAAATAGATAATGATAAATAATTTGAGAAAAGTCTGAGCATCAATGATATGCTTCTTGTGATGAATAATTGAAGAGCAACAGGAGTGATGATTCATAAAGCTCATTTTGCATCTTATTCCTTCTTTTAGCATGCGACCTGTTTTGGGCACCTTACATGCCGAAACCATTGTTTCTGTGAGCTGGACAGATGTCTATTGAGGAGAAGCTGCTAATGCTGACCTTGGACCTTGCAATAGTAGGAGCAGTTTTCCTTGAGCTTCCTTTCGTTCATGCTTCATCATCATGGAGAGGTTAAAAGTTGTAGGAGTTGACAATGTTTAGAACAGGGATAATTACTGTGGTAAATAGCATCCTCTTGCAACTGGAATGGGACAATGCGAGACAAACTTTTCTCAGAGGAGGTTCTTTTCATGGAAGATTTGACGTTCATTATAATTCCATGTTCTGTTATCAATACTCATTTATTCATTAGATTTACGGAAGCTAAGGAGAATTGCTCCCCTGCGGCAAGGCCTAAGATCAACATCCTAGTTTCGCCTAACACATTTATGGCATCAGATGTGGGCTTCTGCCCATAGATTACATCTCATAATCTTGGTATGCACTGTCACGTTTTGAAGAATTCATAGGGTTCTTCTGTACTTTTGAAGTTCATCAGTAAATTTTTGGACTATGAGATCTGTGGAATGGAACTATGATATCTGTAGAGTTCTGTTGTCAAAACTAAACAAGGTATTAGATTTTATACATCTTTTTGAAGCTGATTACAATTATGAGATTCCTCTCCTGTAAATCGTAAACCTATAACGGAAAGAACTAATCCCTTTTGTAGCATCTTACTGCTTAACTTATTGCTTATAATAGACTTAGCTTTTTTATGTCAAAGCCCATTCCATCCGTACCCTTTGATATATGGATTTAGGAAAGTATTTGTGTACATACATCTAACTACTATGATAAATGCATTTGATGAAATGAAAATATACGTATTTTTATATCTTAGAAAAAAAGAAGTATAGTAGTGAATTCATTAATTATAAATAATTACTTTACATATTACTATATTATTGGTGGATCATCCCTTTTATTGCATCTTACATTTATTTCAATTCGAACTTGACCTTCCGTCATCCTTTGATATATAATTTTAGAAAAGGATTTGCTGACATTTGATACATATGTTTTACTAATAAGATAAGTGTATCTGGATGAAATGAGGGGGGAAAAACAATAAATTTCATTAAATATGCATGAATAATTCATTTAAGAGCCTATATTATTGAATGATTAGATGATTATGTATGTTCAGTAATATCCATAGGACCAAATATGATTTTAAAAAAAAAAAAATGAAAATATATCCCATGGCTTAGCAAAGCATTAAAGCCCAACCGGAAGTTTAATTACCTCCATAGTACATTTATATCCTTTGATAATGTAATCTAGTCTATGATTTCTGATAATTGTGAAAACTCATTAATTTTGTTTTTAAACTTAGAAACTATCATGTCCTGCTGTTAAAATTTTTCCTATCATTGGTCTACTTCTTGTTCTCACTTCTCCTATTAATCTGTTCTGGGTTGCATTGAAAGAGCAATTTGCACTTAGTACCCAAAGGATGTGATGCAATTTTACCACCTCTCTGGTTTTTGAAATCACATTGACATCCCATGTGGCACTGGTTATGTGAACAACAGGGAAGATTATCAGATGCATATGTTGTACATACAACGGTATCCATACTGGTTGCATGTAAGAAAAGCTCCAACAATAGGCGACATAATTAAGGGTAAATTATTAGAACTTCCTTTAAGGCTTCAATGTGACTACACCACTCTGTAGCTTGTTGTGCACATCTACTATCTTCAAGGAACAATGCCTTGTTGAAGATTATGCCATTAATAGATTTGGCATTATATACAGTAATAGAGTACAAAGTTTTTGAACTCACTACTGAACTGACGGACCTACTGACACTGCGTAACGTTGTTGGTAGCCATGTGTGTTTGATGGTACTAAACTACCGTAATAGAGAGCCTGTCATCATAAAATCTGAAATTATGCTTGGGAAATTTACTCTATGTCTAGAAAATTATTTATAGAATAAAAAATATAAATGGGAAAAATAATTTTTTTTCTTTCATTTATTTTATCTCTTCTCCTATGTTTGAAAAATTATTTAGAGAGCAAAAAATAAAGAGAAAAAATAAATTTTATTTTTCTTCATTTATTTTTCCTCTTTATCCAAACATAAGGAGGAAAAATAAATGAGAAAAATAAAAAGAAAAATAAATTTATTTTCCCTTATTCAACAGAAAAATATAAGGACAAAAATATAAATTTATTATAATTCCCTTCAATTTTCATATTCTTTCTTCATTTTGAAGGAAAATAATGAGAAGAAAATAAAAGTTATTTTCCTTTTCATTCCCAAACAATGAAAAATTGTAAATCTTCTTTATTTTTTATTCTTATTTTCATTCCTCTTTTATTTTACTTTATTCAAAACAATGAGAAACTTGTTTGGATAAAAAAGAAAGGAGGAAAAATAAAATTTATTTTCTTTCATTTATTTTCCCTCTCATGTTTGGATAAAGAAGTAAGGTGGGAAAATAAATTTATTTTCCCTCCAACAAAAATGTAAATTCATTATAATTCCTTTCAAATCTCATATTTTTTCTCCATTTTGGAGAAAAAATAAAAGTTATTTTCCTTATGTCGTTATTTTCCTTTCATTTCCAAATAATGAAAAATTACAATTATTTTTTTTCATCCTTATTTTTCTTTCTCTCTTATTTTATCCTATTCCAATCAATGGATTAGTGATTGTTTGGTATTATTCTTTTTGTCCAATTTTTTTGTGTTTGTTGTTCAGTTTATAAAACAAAATATATTGTATTCATTTTCATTATTTTATTTTTTAAGATAGAAAAATAAGTTTTCACAGTTCAAAAAAAAAATCACACAAAGTGATCTTTTTTGTTTTTCCAGCTCATTTTTTAAAAATAAATATTTTGATTTAAAAAATAAAAAATAAAAAGGATAGCAAACAAATTCTTAGTTTAGGCAGCTTTTAGACTTTCATGACTTTGTTGGAATCATTATGGCAAAAAGGTATTTTCATTCGCTAAAATACGACATTTTAACTATAACATTTTTAAGATTTAGAGACACTTTTAGCTATTCATATAAATAGTTTAGTGACTTTGACAATTTAATTTCATAATTATTTGTAAAAAAAATAATAAATATGAATTTCTAGAATTTAAATTAGAATGGTAATGCTGAACATCTTTTTGAAAAGATGGTACTTAATTCAAATGGTAAACACTTGACGGGGAACTAGAGTTCCATGTAAATTGCAGAATAATAGTAAGAAAAGGTTAAGAGTTGCAATCTTTACATGCATGAACCTTTATATCCTGACTCCTTTACGTAATTGTTTCTTTACTAGTTACGCTAATATTGTCTTCGGAATCAATCAATTTCTAAATATGGTTGTTGAATTTTATCTATCAGAGCATGGAATGTGAGAGAGTTGAAGGTAGAAAAGACAGCGTAGAAAACACATGAAACATTAGTTCCTGTGGATACTTGATCTATCGCAGTCATCAATAATGTGCGCACTAGATTCTTGAATTTATGCAATGTTTGGTGTAATATAATTAAGGAGTTAGTTTGATAATCATATTGTTAGTTTGATAATCATATTAAACTCTTAAAATTAAAAATATTAACATGTTTTTTAAAGATTGTTTGATGACAGTTTTTTCTTTTAAATTCTTGTAAGTATGTTTTATAACATTTTTTTTTATTGAGTGCTTAATTTTAAAAAATCCCTTATTTGATAGATAAGTATAAATTTTTTACTTAATAGATTAAATAATAAAAAAAAAGTCACTATTTTGATATATTTTATTAATATACATCTCACTACAATTATTAACATTTATTATCATAATCTTTCTAATCATAAGGATATAATTAAGTTTTAAATATTTAAAAATTAAATTATATGATAATTTATTATATAATGTATAATTATCTCATCTTAAATTTATCTCTTATATTTGTTTTTTCAAAATTTGGTATATATTAATTATCATTTAGTTCTTAAAATTTTTAAAATTAAAAATTATTTAGCTCTTAAATTTTCAGTACTAAAATTATTTAATATTTAATTTTTTAGCACTTAATGTTCAATTTTATCAAATACCACCTAAGTATAATGTAATATAATCAAATAAAGTTTTATAATAGTTATAATGAATTTATTTTTCATTATATTTTCGCTGTAATTGATTGCACTTTCAAGAGGGATTATGGTGTGGATTTCTGTTTGTCATTAATTGGGATATGATTTTTCAACAAATGGGTAATAGGTTTTCTAATCTCTAATTGACATTTAATTGGGTAATGTTGTCGAATTCGTCCTAACACATATGGGCATTTCGTCATTGAATGGTAAAATGTAAGGTGTCGTTGGGGAATATCGCAACATGTAATAATCGTACAATGTTTAATTCTCAAAAAAAAAAAAAAAAAAAGAAGCACGTAACACAATTTATGGAATCATTGTAGATCGTGTGGGGATTAGACAGGAAAAGATGGAAAAGACTGAATAAATTGGACAGAATAATAATATTATTTTATTGGTTTTCAAAAAAATAATTTTATTTTATTTTATTTTATTTATTGTTTGATATTTTTATATTTTACTTAAAAAAATTTATGCTAATGTAAAAATATGTAATCAATATGTTTAATATTATCATTTTAGTTTAATTATATAGAAACTATATATTTAAATTATTTTCAAAATTTTAATTATTTATTATAAAGACAATTTGATAATAATGTTTATTCGAATAAATAATTAAAAAATAATATTATTAGAATAAAATAATATTATTTATTTTATTACCATTCGACTAGATATAAGTGTACAATGAACTATACATAGCACATTTTATTTTTGTAAAATATGATAACAATAAATAGTTTAAAAAATATAATATTCAAAAAAGTATTATAAAAAAATATGACATGATATTTATAAAAAAAAGTTAATTTCAATTAATATATCTTTAAAAGTAAAATAATCAATAGGTATTATTAATTTTAATCTCAAAATTAGTTTTAAATCATTATTTATCATTTATTAGGTAATTGTGTATGATACAGTCACATAGTATTATTTTATATTATATTACATAAAATTGTTATATCAAAAAATTTTAAATATGAAATTAAAAATCAACTACTATATATAAAAATTAAAAATACCTAAAAAATAAAAATTATAAACAATAAGTCAATATCATATAAAAACTTCTGAATAAAAAATTCAAAAAATCTAAAAGATAAAAAATTTTAAACAAAAAATTAAAAAATCTAAAAATGAAAATACTAAACAAGAAGTTAATATTGTATACAAAATTTTGGAAAAAAAATAAAAAATCTAAAAAGTAAAATTTTTAAATATAAAATAAGATTTAAATTCACTGCATTGATTTGTTAAAATTCTAAATATATGAGTGGCTAGTGATAATTTAATAAATTATCATAAATTATTTATTTAAGTTTAATAAATTTTTGTTTGAAATTATATCACACGATATTGAATACAATTTTTTATTATATCTACCTCATACATGCATACACATATAAAATTATCTGTTAATTTTATTTTTATTATAAAATATTTAATATTATTTATTTAATTAATTATTAAAAATTATTTCATTCAAATTTAATTTTTTAAAAAATTATATCACATAAAATTGAAAGTATAAAATCAATAGACAACATATAGTTACAATTTTTGAGAATTTATTTTATTATTTTATTTGCTTGATAATAAATTTGTATAAAATATTAATGAAAATTTAATTATTATTTATATATTAATTTTAATTAATTAATACAAATAAATATTAAATTTATTGTTAAAATCATATTCCGCAATCTACGAAATTAGTGACTAGTGTTTAACTTATTGATAGACTAAACAACAATGAAAGAATTTATTTAGTCATTCCCACGTCAAAAAGCAAACCATTAAGTAAAAATTAGGGGTGATCAGATCTGGTTTTGAATCAATTATTTACAAATATTCATAATTGATAATAAATAATTTTAAATGTTTAGTTCAGTTCAGTTTAAATAATTGCAAATTTCAATTTGATTCAATTTAAATTTTGATTCTATATTTTATGAAATTATTTATTTATTCATATTTATTATATAATTATAAACTATCAACATATAAAATTATAAATTTGATTAATAAATAATTTTTATAATTAACTATTAAAAATTATATTAATTAATATTTAATCATTTTATTGTTCTTGTGATATTTATTTAAAGATATATAACTATTATAAAGTATATATATCTTATATTATTTAAAAATATTTTAAATAATATATATATACATAACTTTGAAGCATATTTACATATGCATATGTAATATATGGTATATATAACTTATATATAATATATTTGAACATAAATAATTTATATGCAAGATATGTAAGTTTATGTATCTTTTATATATATATATATATATATATATATATATATAAGTATTTAATGGTGGATTATCTCCTTGTACTGATGATTCTCATAGCAATATTTTTAAAGTTGTATTGGAAATCAAATTGATTGGTTGGTTGATTTTGAATTTAATCGATTTGATCTAATATACTTAATTGAGTATTTTTTTTAAAAAATATATATGTAAATAATACCTAAAAATATTTTAAAATTAAACAATATAATATAATAAATAAGGAAAAAATATTTTTAATATTCTAATTTTTGAGTAAAATAGTATAATTTAAAAAACTTTCAAACTTTTCACTAGATGATCTAACTTTAGATTGAATTGATTTAATATAGTTTTACAATTTTGGCTAGTTATTTTTTGATTTTGACTGATTTTTTATTTTGATAAATTTTTATTGATTAATTTAAATATTGATTCAAATCAAATTGTTGATTAATTTTTTATTTTATGACTCAAATTATTGATTCGGATTGATTTTGAAAACATTAGTCTATACAAAGAATCCAATGACCCTGTCTCTCAATCGACTGAGTATATTTTCCATCACAGCACTTTTCAACAGGATGTGAACAGACCAGTCTAAGCTTAAATTTTTTATTCTTAAAAAAAAAAAAAAAGAGAATCTAGGATTTAATTATTTATTTAGGTAACTAATCCAGCATTAAATTAATAGTAAGTATTAGCAACCAAGATTAATTCTTCAATTGGCTAACAGAATGTGAATACAATTAAATTAATAGCAGTATTCTAAATTTAAGCATAAACATTGGACCTGTAATTATGAAGTCGCAAAATGCATATTCGATACAATATAATACAAATTGCAATGTATTTTTGCATAGCCTTTGAAGCTGACATGGGTTTTATTCTCCTTATTAATTATCATCAATCATTTCTTGAATGCCAGAATTGGCTGCTGCCTATATAAATTATTCTGTCATTAAGGAATCTAATCTTATGTTTTTGCCTATGTTAATTATTATAATTTGTTTTTTTTAACTTAATTCATTCTTATAACAAAAATTCTCTCTCTCAAACATGCAATTTTATCTGTATTAGAAATATTTCTCCCTCAAAAAAAGAAAAATCATTAGAAATATATAAGTAATCATTTCAAACATAATGTTAGAACAAAAAAATAGATATTATATATATGACGTAACATAATTGATATGTAAATTGAGAAAATGTTACGCAAAAAAATTTTAAAAAAACAAATATAAAAAAATATCACGTAACAATGACTTTTACCTTTGTAGTACATTAAAAAATAGGATAAGATCAAAACTTAGATCTCATCATATTTCATTCATGTTTGAAATGGAAAGCCATCATATGCATAATAGTATAATTTTAAAAGGAGCAACTTGCAATCTACTTTACTTAAAAAGTAGCAACTTGCTTGAATAAACAAAATGCCAATAATATTATATCATTAGCCAAAAGGTTTGGTTAGATCTTCCAAATTTTGATTAATATCTTGGATTCCAATCAATCAACAACTAATTTTCTATTATCTATTAAAAAATATAAGAAATTAGTAAACAAAATGATAGATTTTACATATTGATGATGAAAGTAAGACGGAAGGAAGGAAGGAACGATGCAGCTGCAGTCTCCTGATTTTAAGCACGTGTGCATTTTCAAAAATTCCTAAGACAAGAAATTCTACTTTGGTTTTTGTCGTTTTAAGGAAAATGTGGCAAATTTGCGGTGCAAGGTCACGTGTTGTTCGTTGGCACGTGGTAGGCCGACGTCTGGCAAATGGAATATTATTTGGTCAGCTTCAAACTTTTTCGGTTTTGATTTTGCTACCCATTACTTGAAGGATATGCCATTCGTTTCCTCATCTGCTATCAAAATCAAATAAGATTCAGACGGTTACTTTGATCGTCTAACTCTCGTGATTGGTACAAATGCCAACAAAAATATTCCTTTTATACAGTTTCACATTATCTATCATTTAAAAAATAAAATTATTTCAATATAATTATCCTAATACATATTCCATGTAATATTAAGTATTTATTTTCAAATTTACATGCATCATTATCTCCTCTTTCTTATTTAATTAAATATTTTTTTAATAATATTAGTGTAGAGTTTTAGTAAAAAATAATTAAAGATATGTTAGTTAATATTAATTAAAATTATTGTTAATCTAAATGTGTAACTTAAAAAGACGGATATTGTGACATAGACAAATTAGGTTCGATTGATATATAAGTTTGGAAAGATTTTAATTTATCATTTTATTGTGTGGAGTTTTCATGAAATATCAATGATGAAAAGTCAGCCTCATAATATCACAAATTTAATTCTTAATATTTCTTTATGTGAAGATATCCTTTTATTAATGAGATGTGTTTTAAAATTAATTTACGAGAACTACTCTATTTTCTACCAAAAGCTTCTTCATTAGTATTTCCCAAAAAAAAACCTACAAAATTATGACTAATGATTCTATTAAGGAAAAGGTATTGCAAACTTTTTTTTAAAAAAAATACTGTAATAAAAGATTTCTAAATTTTATTTAATACATCTCATTCTTAAACAGTCTAGATAGATTTGTTTTAGTCAAATTTAATGAATTTATAGAAAATTATATTCTCATAATTTCTTTAATAGATTTGAATTCAGGATAATAAGAGAAAAGTGTACTCTTTTATCACTTAAGTCAATATTTATTAATTGCAAATTAATCTTTTGATAAAGAAAAATGGCATTGTAATCTTTATTGCTGTAGTGGCAAGTAAATTAAATTTTATTTTTATTTTTATAAAGAAAGTATAACATTATCTGACCATCCATCAACATGACAAAATCATTTTAGCCGTTGATAATTCATCTAAACATAAACAACCCAAAAGCACATACTTTTCAACCACCTACTCATCTAACTTTGATAGTCTCTCGTAACATACACTTGACAATTCCTTGATTCAATTTCATATTTTCCCTGTTTTTTTCCCAAATAAATCTCTAATAATAGAGGAGAAAGCAGCATAATTTTCGTTCAAGCATAAGTAATTTTTCTCATAACTCAAAGAAAAAGAAGTTGGAGAATCAGACAGAGGGAAAAAAAAAAGTGATTGGCCATTTATTCTACTTATTATATCTGATTGCATGTATAAAAAAATTTAATTCGACATTTATTTAAATAACTTTTAATGTCTTAATAATAACTTCAAATTTATATGGTTGTTGCATATTGAAGGGATTAGATTGTGCTTCTACTACATGGCTAGAATAGTATTTTATTAATGAAACCAATTTTATCAGTTCGCCAAATCAATCAATTTTGACTGATTTTAAACAGTTTTTGCTAGTTTTATATACTGTTGATTTTATCACTCGAATTAAACTAAATCCTCAACTAATTCTTGAATTTATTCAAATTTAAAACTTTGCTGCAAACTGATTAGGTGGAAACAGAGATGTTGTTTTATCATACAATACTTTATGTGCATATGTGTAGAAAATAATGTTCAATGATGAGAAGGACAATGGGTAAGCACCTTTTTTCTATATATAAAATGCTATTATTCATTTAATTGACTAATTATAGGAAATCTATAATCCAAGATATTAATATTGAAAAATAATAATTTAACTTAATATAATGATTTAAATAATTCAACTCACTATTTTGGATGCTCTTCACATGACTCTTAAATTATTTTGATGTCATATCATCATTTTAAATGGAGCTACTCGATAAAATTATCATAAAATACTGAAAAATCATAATCATCATACAAAATAAATCGGTAATATTTCAAACCAATATATCATTTTTATTCAGAAAATATAAAGGAATATCCATATCAAAAGAAAAAATACTCACAAAAAGAAAAAATAAGACATCCATGAAGAGAATAAATCATCTAAAAAAGCAAAATATCCATACAAAATATATAGAACTCTGGATAATTGAAAAAGAAAAGATAAATTTATTAATAAAATGATTTATTTAAGTTTATTAAAAGTAATAATAACAAAAGAATAAAGATAAAAAAGGATCATCGCTAATTAATTAGTTGCTATTACAAATTAGAATTAATAGAAAAAAATCTTTGAAAGAAAAGTTGAGAGATTTAGCATGCATTTCTCCTTCGAGTTTCCATATAAACAATGAGTTAGCACAATTTGTATCATTTTAATTTATAATTAATATTTATATTGAAAATTATAAGAGTTTATTATTTAGTTATAATAGCAATAAATATCTACAGTAACTCTGCCGCAAATTTTCACGAGATGAAAGGGATTGAGCACAAGTTCTATCGTCAACCAATAAGATCATCACAACTCGGTCTATTAGCCCACAAAGCATCCTATCATAATATCTTTACAATATTATATTAGAGCCTGATTAGAATTGGATTTGTACCCATTTAATTAATAATCATTCTTTAAAATCTAACAGATTAGCTTAATTAGTAATTCAATTTTCTTCTTATGTATTAACTTATTTTAGTACGATGAAATTATAGAGCCAAACAAGTATAATTAATTAATGTTGTTAATTCTTTTTCATTAATTTAAAACGAGTATTAGAAAGAAAAAAAATTCATCATTACTGTGTATTCATATTATTAATTTGATGTACTGAACTTTTTAATGAATCGAAGAATACAATTACATAACATTTATTATTAAAACGAATAAACAAAATTCTTTAAGAAATGATTTTTTTTTTTTTCTGAGGATATATAAAAAATGGAAGTCAATCATGGTGGGGGAAAAAAATCCAAGAGAAAAGAAAGAGAGAAGGACTGTGGAAGTCACCTTCCTTGAAGGTACTAAAAAGAGGAGTATGGCAATGACATCACCATTTATTAATCAATCCAATACGTTTAAATGGAAGATTGACTTTGAGACGGTCTTATCCACATAATAATGTAAAGTTATTGCGTCCAGGGCCGATGTATCCTTCCAACAACATTTCCTTTTCAATGCTTTTTTCCCCTCTTTTTCTGCCGATTATTTCAATGCCTCTTTCTTTCTTAAAAATAAAATTTAAATTAAAACAACATCCTTTAATTTATTACTTATTATTATTTTTTAATTTTTATGTTATCGAGGTAGTGTTTATTGGCTTCAGATTGATATTAAGATGCATATGAGATAAACGTGATGTTTTAAGGTGAAAAACTTTTTATACCAATTAATATGATATTTTCAAACATCAATTTGTTGAAACTTCTAATCATTCTAGAAATTATGTTGAAAGGATCTCAATGTGAAACATCATAATGAGATTTATTTTCTTGTTCATTTTTTATGTTATCAAGAATAGTTTTTATTGATTTTTGGATTGTTGTTGATATTCATATAACATGAACATGATGTTCAAATTGTTATATTAATTTTATACAAGAAATATATTGCAGCATCAAATCATTTTAGAAAACTATGCGGAAGAAATCCCAAATAGCGATTTGAAATTTTATTTCATTTCGTAATGTTAGATCAAAATATTTTATTTTTAATTTTTTTGAAAGATGTAGATGCTACATAATTTTTTTGAGACGTTTTTATTTTTTCAAACAAAAAATAAAAAATAAAGACAGAAGAAACGATCGAAGGAATAATTATTAAATAAAAGTCTGTTTGTTTGCAAGAATGAAATAATAATTCACTTAGAAAAAAAATGTGTCTTGAAATAAATTTGATGATGATTACAGCATCACTGATATGGAAATTTTAAGTAAGGAACGTTACCTATTTATATTTTTATAGATCTAAAGAGGTTTGCTAGTAATAAACACTAGCTCAATATTTTTCTTTTTGTAAATTAATTGTGTTTCATCACTCAAGTGATAAAATTTATTACTCATTATTATAGATTAGTTATTTATAGAAGTAACAGAATATTAAACGCCACAAAAAAAAAAGAAATAATATAAAAGATAATTTTTTCAGTTAAAAATTATTGCACTTTAAAACAATATAGTATACAATAAGAGGTGAAATAAAAATGATTATTTTATATTTTTAATTCAACTATCAACTAATAACTATTTTAATTGATAATAAATTTTATTATTTGAATATGTTAACAATAAAATTAAAACTGGGCATGTCACATGTGTGAGGTACAC